>CANYBF012018338.1:0-75328 GCA_948192965.1 Dalechampia spathulata
AAATCACACGGATATGGCATTTAAACATCTAAATCACATGAATATGGCATTAAACATTCAGATCTATCATTCATGCTACAAAACTCATGATTTTGACATGCAAATTACATTAACAGACTTAAAACATAACAAGAGAAACACGGGAATCATAAAAAAATGAACCATATTCGAAACATACGCGATCGCATATGTTATTGAAATTAACATACTCGATCGCGCATGATTATATGCGATCGCATATGATATTGAGATGATCATACGCGACCGCACATAATGTTATGCATAGGAAAGAAAACATGAACAGAAGGTCGACAGCAGAAGCACGAAAATCATACGAAAAATGAACCATACTTCGACATATACGCGATCGCATATGTTATTGAAATTAACATACGCGATCGCGCATGATTATATGCGATCGCATATGATATCGAGATGATCATACGCGATCGCGCATAATGATATGCACAAGAAAGAAAATGTGAGCAGAAGATCAAAACATGCAGAAAAACATGCTTAGAACATTAAATCAGTTCAGTTTTTATTAGATTTAAACATGGATATAATGAAAAATCACATAAAAAACCAATAAAAAGTGATAGACCCACTAACCTCTTGTAGATTCCCCTTAGATCCAAGATTAGGGAGTGTGAGAATAGTCAAAATCCAAGCTTAGGAAGTAAATCATCTAGATCTAAGTGGTTTTTGTGAGTTGCTTAAGACTTTAGATTTTAATCTCCCCCTTATGTTAGAATTCTTTTTTTTTTTTGCCAAAGCTAAAATTGCCAAAAGTCTCAAAAGCCAAAATTGCCAACCCTTGCAAAAATGATTATCCAAAGCTTTTAAAGAATCTGCCCCGGGATCATATGTGATCGCGTATGTTTGGAACATATGCGGCTTGTCAAAAACATATGCGATCGCATATGTTTATGACCGCCGCATATGTTTAAAACATACACGGCGTGAAACCTTCTAAGAAGGGCCTGAATTAGCCCAGAACAACCTGAAATGGTCCCGAATCAAATCCGAAGTTGATCCTGGTTATTTGCGAAGGCCGTGTGGTGACGGGGAGTCCCGTTTTTTCCTAGTCGGCTCTAGGCGGTCCAAATTTAGGGTGTGATAGAATGCGTAACATGAATGCATTCTCATATATGACATAAATCATAAATTATGATGTTGTTATGTGAAATTGACCATTATGGATATACATATCATGATATATACATGATGAAGTTGAGAATGATAAATAATTAATGCAATTATATGAATTATGGTGAGGATAATGATGTCTTTTTGATGTGGACCATAATAATGATATTCATGTTATGCTAATTAAATAGTGAAATAAACATAAAGACAATATGTCATTCTTAAATGATGATATTTGAATAAATAATAAGGTGATATGTTATGTTGGTATTACTTGAGTAATGATAAGATATTCTATGAAATAAATGTTATGCTATATGACGAGATTATCAATACATGATGAAGAAATATTAATGATGATATACCTAATGCTTATGGAAAATCTTATGCCAATATACAACGATGATGTTTAGAAGTAAAATTTGAAAATGATTACATTGGGATACAAAATTAAAAGATACTATGATTTACATGATCTGTTCACATATGATACATGAATGAACATTATTTTCATATGTTATATGTTTAAGCACCACTGAGTTTTATACTCAATGTTTGTCATTTGATGGATGTAGGTTAGCGGATGATGGCGAGCACAGATTGCCCAAAGGACCAATTCAGCAGAAGTTCATTGAGGACAAGGACTTGGTTAGGAGCAAGGTTAATTGATTAATTAAACTAAATTAATCTGTAAGGCAATAAATGTAAGAACATAACAAAGGGACTAAGACTTCCACAATATTTAAAATGGCGCATAAATATAATAAATATAAAAAAAAATTCATATGAATGCCTTGTAGAGTAATTTATGGTTTCCATATATTGGAGATCATTAATTATTTTACAGGAGCATGTCAAAGTGATAAGACGTGACAGAAAATGCCAAACATGGAAAGTGCCATATATGGGAAGTGCTAAATATAGAAAGTACTAATATGGAAAGGGCTAAAAAAGAAAAGTTCCAGAAAAGAAAATAAAGTTTTAAAAGGAAAGTTGGGATGTTTTGACTAATTCATTGCCATAAGTAGACATGAATTAAGGATCAATCTCTAAAAATGTGTTGGTGATATCTGTGCAAATATGAAAATAATCTATTTTTGGTAAAAAATCAATCATACCATAATTGAAGGATTCTAAGATCCTTTTACAAAATCACTTAGAATTGATTCAATATCCAATTTAAGGTTTATTTATGATAGCAACAAACACAAAATCAATCAAAATGACATTTAATTGAAAATCAAAGTAAAACTATTGATTTAATAGCAAAATCAACTAAATAGATCATGAAATTCATAATTGAGAGACTTTAATATCATTAACATCAATTAGAGTATATATCAAACACTCAATCAAATTTCAATCATAAGCAATTAAGTCAAAAAATGGGATCAACTCAAATAAATTCAATTTTGAAGCCAAAATCA
Organism: Dalechampia spathulata; assembly: GCA_948192965.1. NCBI lineage: Eukaryota > Viridiplantae > Streptophyta > Magnoliopsida > Malpighiales > Euphorbiaceae > Dalechampia > Dalechampia spathulata. The sequence goes on from CANYBF012018338.1 coordinate 2,577, forward strand.
AATAAAAAATGATGATTAATGATAGATCTAATGCGTTTAAGTTATTATGATACCATAAACATCACTAGAAAGATCAAAGGAATTCAACGCTGCATTGAAAACCGTTAAAAATATGGATTTCTACCAATCCCGAGTGGTATATGCATCATAGATATTAGAAAGGAAAGCAATATGTATCACACAATTTAAATATATATTGCATGTTATGTTCAAACCAATGATATTATATATGATGCATATTATGCTCGTCGAATGAAAAATAATGAAAAAATAAATAAAAATATCAATTATTCGATCATTATAGGTCATTTAGGATATTGACAATTCTAAATAACAATATAATGGAAAGGAAAGCAATATGCATTGTATAATTTAAATATATATTGCACGTCATGTTCAAACCAATGATATTATATGTGACACACATCATGCTCATAAAATGAAAAACAATGAAAAAAATAAATAAAAACATCAATTATTTGATCATTATAGGTCATTTAGGATATTAGCAAGTCTAAATAACACTATAATAATCCGGATTAGTAACCAAAACATAAATCAATGCATGAAATTGAAGGAAATGGGAGAAAAGAGACTTACCAAGGCTAAGAAAATTCTTTTTCAAATCCCAAAAAGCTTAGGGTTTTAGTGAATCCAATTTATCATTAATCCTAATTAATTATTTAATTAGGTATTTATTTTAATTTTGAAAAAGCTTATGCCTTAAAATTAAAATGTTTGTATATTGTTGTGTTGTCTGTAAGGCTAATACCCAATGGGTATTTATAGGAGCCTTGGGAGGTGTGCTAACCCTAGGTTAGCAATGTGCTATAAAGTCCCTTTAAAAGCCCACCAAATATGTCACCTGACATGAGTCAAATGGTAGATTTACTATAAGCCCAAATAACTCATGGGGACATAAAATTTTTGTATGCAACTCGATCTTGGGAACGGGAACCTGTGTCAAGCTGTACTGATAAGGAAACAAGTTACAACACACATACAAAAAAGATAACTAAACATGCATATGTGGGGGTGAAAATTGAATGTCAACAGTTTGCCCTCTGACTAAGATCATTCTAGAATGACATAAGAAAAAGTCGATAGAATGAAACCTAATCATAACATGGATTTTCATCCAAAGTTTGGAATAGTATTTGGTTAATGCTCAAGCTAAGGCTTGTTGAATGCCATCCATTAGGGATGATCTATTAAGGATATTCATGTATGTAATACTTATGTTAAGGCTTGTGAGATGCTCATGCTGAGGCTAGCGACTCCACAAGGGAACATAAATGTAATTTATTGGGGATAACTTAATTAGAGTACTCGTGCTAAGGCTTATGATTTCATTGAGGAAGAAGATATGAGCCACTAGGGATATTAAGACTTATAACCTAATGCTAGCATCAGGAGCTTGGTGTTCAGGCTAAATGATCAATGTTGATCACATGGTGATATTAAGGCTTACGACTCCATTAAAGAGGAAAATATAATCCATTAGAGACAACTCAATTAGAATGCTAATGTTAAAATATAATCCATTAGGGATAACTCAATTAGAATGTTAATGTTGAGGCTTATGACCCAATTCTACCATTGGATGATCAATGCTCAAGTGAGATGATCAACTGACTCCTTCGGGATCCCTAATGCTGGTGTTAGGAGCTGATGCTTAGGATAGATGATCAATGTTGATCATATGATGCTCATGTTGAGGCTTTCAACCCAATACTGCTATTGGGAGCCCATTACTTGGGCAAGGCAATCAATGCTGATCCTACGATACTCATGCTGAGGCTTGCAACCTAATTCTACAACTAGGTGCTTAGTGCTTAGATGAGTCAATGAAGGTTGATTATGGTCAACTATTGGATAGATGGATTTGCTATGAGGCTAAAAAATTATTTAAAATATGAGTTTAGATGCCTGCTACCAAGGTTTAAGAATCAAATACTTGATTCTATGATCTTTGCTAGATCGGGTGGTCAATTGTGGAACTTAGGTGATCAACTACTAGATCAATGTCAAACATATGCTGGTTCTAAAGTAATCAATTATTGGATCAATGCTCACACCATCAAATACGTATCTAATATATTTAAGAATAGTACTTTGGATCCACTGTTGGAGTTTTACACTTTTTGGTCAATGATTTGACTAGTAGTCGAAGGTTTGACTAAAATTCATTATTTGTAGGATCAATTACATATCTATGCCAGGCAAAGAAAAGTAATTTGTTAGTAAAATTGGAATTGAAATGGTTTATAAAAAATACCTAAGTTTTTGAGTATCAATCTATTGGATTATGATCAACTTTTTGAATTTTTTAGATGTTGTAGGTCATAAAAATTGAACTCACTGGCAAAAAGTGATTCAAAACTTATGAAATTTTTATGGTAAGTTGAGTTGAACAAGTGCATCTTCATGAGAGTATGGCACACATTGGCAGAGCTCCCCTGCGACTGGTGCACATTAGCATGCTTTTGATTCCATTGGATTCTAATTGCAATTATGATGACCTATGTAGGTGCCTTGGGATGCCATGTGTGAGCGCCGGTTTTTACCGGAGCCTAGAGCGAGGCTTGCAAAAGTCATGGACCGGGGACTGCACTTGAAGCGAAAGTGCAGTCTTCCTAAGGGGTTCCCTTAGGGAATGATACGGACTCGAAAGAGTCGCAAGGGAGTCGCCACCTGATGGTTCCGGATTGGTCCAACTGACCCATAGCATGAGTGCTAGTTAAACCCTTCAGAGATTGGGTTCAGGTGGTGGAGATATATTCTATGAGTTTCCAAAATCAATTTTACCATTATAGTTGGGATTAATTATCCTAAGCAGGCAAGCATGCGAGCGTAAATGTAAGCACACAGTGCGTCATGTGAATCGGTGTTGCAAGTTTGCACGTAGAATGACCTATAAAGCTATATGAAATTTGAATGGCATGGCATATGCATGGCATGCATAGAAGTGATAAGGTAGCATGGCATATGTATGACATGTGATTATGAATGACATATCATGACATGGCAACCTATAATGTATATAAGCATATAACATGGTGAATAACGTATTAGTGTTAATCATTTTGGATTATATTAGCATTTGGTGTATACGTGGGATGAATGGCATATCTTATACATGATATGTGAAGTGATGGATGTCATGGAATATGTATGTCATGGCATAGTGAATGACATACCTTATGCATGGCATGTGAAATGGATGACATATCGTATACATGATATGTGAGGTGATGCATGACATACCATATGTATGGCATGACATATCGTATGCATGATATGTGAGGTGATGCATGACATACCATATGCATGGCATGTGAAATGATACATGGCATGTGCATGGTATATTACATGGATGACATACCATATGCATGGCATGTAAAATGGATAACATGTCATATGTATGACGTGTGAATAATTTGTGGCATACCATGTGCATGGTATGTGAATAATGCATGGCATATGAAATGAATGACATATCATATGCATGACATGTGAAATGATGCATAGCATACCAAATGCATGGCATGGCATAGTGGGTGTGTATGTGAATGTGTATTCAGCATAGTATATACGATGGCATATGGTATGACATGTGTTATGGTATACGACGTGGCATGGCATCATGACAATAATGACATGTGAAATGGCATATATATGCATGGCAAGGCATATTGATTGCTTGTATTGGATTGCGTATTGGCGTATTTGACGTAATCGTGTATTGGCATATTTGTACGTATATGCATATGAAATATAGTATGTTATGGCATGATATATGCATGGCATGGCATATACGTGTGTGATGTGTCATGTGACATGATGACATATATTTAAGCAAATATAAATCCATCCACGAATAAAAATGATAACGGTCGGGAAAGGGATCGAAGAAATAGGGGATACACACGGGAAATAGGGGAATTATTACATACCGAATTAAATAATTCTACCCTATTACAAATTCTCCATGCATACATAATTTTAGGGTATTAAGTAATACCCCCTTCCTCCTTGGGCACTATTTCACCTTGGGCGACACGAACCGAAAATGCACGAATGAAAATATGCAAAATAAACACAATAAATTCATTAATAGCAAATGAATTTAAGATTTATTTGACTAACCCAATGCCATGTGAAAGGCATGAACCAAGAGTCAAAATCCATTAATTATTTGGCAATAATTATGTGATTTTATACGAACCGGATTGTGAAAATTAATGACAATAAAAATAATTTTAAGCAAAAATGGGAGTGCTAACATCACTTGGAATAATTTGGAGATAGCCCCTCAACCAATTGGAATCCAATCCTTTCAAAAATCATATTTATACGAGTAAAAATGGCATTTTATCGTAGAAAATTAATTTTGAGGCCAAAAATTAATTAAATGTAATTATTTTATGATGTATCCAATATACTTGAGTTACTATCAAATATCAAATGTTACTGAATTTGTCAAAATACGTGGAAATACGACTGAAAAATATGATTTTTCTGGAAAAATGTGAAGAATGTGCGCCGCATGTTATACCATGTGCATAGCATATTGGTAATGTGCTGCGCACATTGTACAATGTGTAGCACACATTGATGTTAAATCTACAAGAAAATCAAATTTATCAGTATAAACTCGATCTACAGATTAAAATAAGCAACATTAATAAAAGACAGTACCTCATTTGAGCACGGATCGGCCTCCAAATTGCAATCCAAAAATTTAATTATGCAATTAACTTGAATAATTAATTTTAAGGTTAAAATTAATTAGATCTGAATAATATTTGATAGATCCAGAACATTCAAGACATGGACAAGCCTCAAATGTCATTGGAAAATCAGATCGGGCGAGAAAACATAAGAAAAATGCGATTTTCTTGGAATTTTGGGAACAATGTACGCAGCACATTGATGAATGTGTGCCACACATTGGCAAAGTGTGGTGCATATTCATGAATGTGTGGTGCACATTCTTAGAAAAAATAATTTTAAAGTTGAAATTAGCTTAGATCTGGAGGATTTATGACAGATCCAGTACATTAGAGGCATGGAAAAGCCTCTGATGTAGCTGGATTCATCAGATCAGAAGTGAAAATCGAGAAAAATTGCATTTTCTGGGAAAATTTTGAACAATGTGCACAGCACATTGATGAATGTGCGCCACACATTGGCAAAGTGTGGCACATATTCATGAATGTGTGGTGCATATTCTTTGAAAAATAGAGGAAAATGAAGGATTTTTGCAAAATCGTGAAATCCGGCTCTGATCTAGGTATTTCAAAGTTGGGTTTCAGTATTTTTGGATACCCAACAGCATGAGTAACCCATGAAAATTCAAGATTCAAGCCAATTACAAGTAGATCAAGCAAAAATTAGGAGATTTATGCAAAAATCTAAAAAAATGGAAGGAAAATGAAAAATTACCTTTGGGCAGTATGTTTTTCTTCAATTTCTTGCTTCCAATCGTGTTTAGGGACCTAACTAGTGCTTGTTTTGGTCTCTAAATCCTACCATTTTAATTAATTAAATGTTTAATTAATTTTGGAGGATTTTTGGCATAGTTTTCCCTTGCTTAGAAGCAAAATTCAGATCCACTTCAAATGACCCTTAGCTCTATATTTATAGAGCCAAATTAGGGTTTGGTAAAATTGTAATTTTCAGACCGGATTTGAAAATTTTAAAAGAATGCGTGCCACACATTAGGCAATGTGCACCACACATTGTACAATGTGCGTAGCATATTATATGTTGACCCATCGCGTAGGGCCCACTGGGGTTGCATCGGGATGTGCGCCCCATGCCCTAGAAGCATCATTTTATGTTCTAAGACATTGTGTGATATGGCTCACTTTAGTTTTGGTCCCGGGAGGGCTCCCGACCAAACGTCTTTTTTTGTAACGTGCGTAATGCATTGTACAAAGCGCTACACATATTGCAATGCGCTCCGCCTCGTACGAGCAAAATGTAATGTGAGCCATATATCAAATAAGCATCATTTGACATTCTAAGACACTTTGCAGTACAAAATTTTTCCAGATTTGGTCCCGAAAAGGCTCTCGACCAAACATCTTTTCCTTTCAAATAGTGCACACATGCACTATTCACCCTATGCAAATTTTGCCTCGTATGGGTAAAATATAATGTGTACGACATGTCAAATATGCATCATTTGATATTCTAAGACATTTTTATGAAGGAAAGTTTTACGGATTTGGTCCCAAAAGTGGGCCCCACCAAACGTTTTATTTTGTAACATATGTAGCGCATTGTGCAATGTGCTACGCATGTTACGTTTTCAGGCAATGCGCACAGGCCTATATGATCAAAATGTAATGTGTGCCATATATCATCGGAGCTAAAAATGACATTCTAAGTCACTTTGCAGTTTTGAGTTTTACCAAATTTGGCCCCGAACAACGAGTTTTCGCTAATGGGCCTGTTTTAGAGCCTGCGGCACTATTCTGGCCCAAAATGGCATTCAGCATGCCAAAAGGTCGTGCCTCGCGTAGGCACTAGCGAAAATGTGTTCTATGTGCATAGAACACTGGAATTAGGCCAAGTTGAGTGGTGGGCCCCACATATGTACTATTCATGATGAGTAGTACCTTAGTGGGCCCCACAGTGTGGTAGGCCCGGAAGGTGGCAAATAGCATACCAAGCGCTTGGCCTTGAGTATGGCAGCAAGTGGGATGTGTTATGTGTATACAGAACACACAAAATAGAATTACAGTGAGTAGTGGGTCCCACTAATACTTGGTGGGCCCCAGAATGTAGCATTTAGAATGCCACGAGATGTGCCTTGCGTAAAGCAGCTGTGAAATGTATTTTGTAAGTACAGAATAGAACAATAGGGGTAGCGGGTCCCACTAGTGCCTGGTGGGCCCCATAGCGCAATGGGCTCGGAATGTGGCATTTAGGATGCCATGGGATGTGCCTTGCGTAAGGCAGCCATGAAATGTATTCTGTAAGTACATAATACACAGAATAGGTTGATGGGGGTGGTGGGCCCCACCTATGCACTATTCATGATGAATAGTGTCAATTGCCTGAAATGCATTATTTTGCATTTCATGTGGTTTGCCTTGCATAGGAAACAATGAAGTGTGTTCTGAATGTACAGAACACACAGAATAGGGAAATGAGGGTGGCAGGCCCCACTAGGCACCGTGGTGGGTCCTACTAGCTTTAAGGTATTATATGCACCAGAATGCTTAGAGGAAGCCATAGAGGCCCATGTGCATAATCGGGGTCGATATCGAGGACTAGAACCGATTCGAATCAACATGAACCCAAAACTGTAAGAGTGTGAAAAGTCAGGGTTAACACCATGATGGATATCTCTCGGTTGCTGACCGAGTTACAGAAGTACCACCATATAATGATACTGGAGTTACACGTAAGTACCTGTAAAATGTTTTTGTAACATGTTTATGTATGTATGCCTAACTTGTATACTTATATGATTGTGCAATGTAGGGGTATTATTGTGATATGTTCAAGTCATGAGAGGTTTACATCCAGATTACACGATGAATGACAGACGATATCACTTGTCTGACTAAGTGCTTGGCATGTCACAATATTGTTTCAGAGTTTATGAGCCCTAGCTCAAAGGAGGATCATACTGGTAGTGATGATGATGATCAATGATTTAATGTCAACCTCCACAATGCTACACCATGTCTCTTTAGCTTTTGTGTTAGAATAAGAGAGTATGATTGTACAGCGTTGCATGACTTCTGCTTAGTACACTCAGGCTATAGTGTACAAATATCGAATGTTATCATAACATTGTATTTTTACAAATTTTGATAGTGAAGCCATGATATTTGCTACCTTTATTCTTCCATTATAATATTATGCATCATGTTCCACTACTAAAACATAAACCATCTATCTTTCTTATGTAAGCATAATAGATGATGAATCAGTAATCACTTTACGCTTTCCGCATGCTTTCTCACTAGTGGGGTGATATTAAATTGGGTCAACTGAGTGAGTTTAGACTCCAGTATGTGAAGACATCCTAGTAGGTCTCCATCAATTCTACTTTCATACACGTTATCATGCAGTTTTGGACCCAATATCCCATGTCTTATGATTTGAACATGTGGAGTTATGTCCGATGTATGACGAGTTCATTGCCATCTTAAGAGTCTCGTGCAACATGACATCGATGATGATGATGCTAGTGCCTATTGGAAAGGTGATTCCTTATTTGATAAGGGTATTCGATATTAGCTCTAGTACAACAAGGTCACTACTAACCATATAGGCCTCTATAGATCTCTCCATTATCCTTTGACTGTGCGGTCACAAGTTGGTGACTACCCCTTTGGCTTAAAGTAGCTGAGTTTAGAATGCTGGCATAGTTCCTGTTCATTAACTTATCTATACATGGGGATTAGATAGAGCATGATCGGACCCCTTCTCTTTAGTAAATCAATTACTTGATCCTAGAAATGCACACCATTATCGGATATCAAGTGATGTGGTACCCCATATCAGTATATGAGATTCTTCTATATAAACTTGGTAACTTACTTTACCCTGAGTTTACTATAGAATTCTTCTTCTACCCACTTAGAGAAGTAGTCGAGGGCCACCAGAATGTACCGATGCCCATTAGAAGCATTAGGATAAATCTCACCTGTAATGTTAATTCTCTAAGGTGAAAAAGGCTATGGTATTATCAAATTTTATAATTCAATCACTGCGATGTGACTCAAATCTCCATGAATCTAACACTCATGACATCATCGTACAAACTGTATGCAGTCTATCTCTATGGTAGGCTAAAAATAACCTTGATGCAATATCTTTTTGTATAAAGTGAATTCATTTATGTGGGATCCGTAAACACCAGTGTGTATTATCTATGTAACTATCTCAATCTCGTTCCCTAATATGCACCAAAGTTATATACCATCAATTGTTCTTCTGTAAAGAATGCTATGATGCCAGGTAAAATTAGTTTCTAACATCGGTAAAGCTAGCTTATTAGTTTTATTAGCTTCTTTTGGATAGGCACCAATTCTCAAAAAGTTCATGATATCAACATACCATAGAATCTCATCTTGCTGGTTTAGTGTCATAACCCACTCTCCCTCATGACAAGGAATCTTCAACTACTCGATAAACACAGGCTAAACTTAATGTAACCAAAGCATTGACCATCTAATTCTCATCATGTAAGGTGTGGATGAATTTGAATGAGATGAAATTGTAAATCATGAGCTTCATGTAATGGATATAAGGCTTGAGCCATTCTTCTTTAATATCCCACTCAACCAGGGACTAGTGAATGACAAGCATCAAATCACCAAATACTTCTACTTCCTGGGTCCCAATCATCAATAGTACTTTGAGCTTGAATAAACATGCTTCATACTCAGCCATATTGTTAGTGACTAGGAAGCTTAGCCTCTTTGAGAGCATGATTAGTTCACCTTCAAGATTGATCAACATAACCCTTATACCTACACCTTTTTTTTTGACTACGCCATTGAAGTGCAATTACTATTTCTGGACATTGACTACCACCAAATGCTCATTTAGGAAGTCTAGTTCAAAAATTTCAAAATCATCCACTGGTCTGGATATTAAGAATTTGACAATTGCTCTACCTTTGATCATGTTCTTAGTGATGTACTACATATTAAATTCTGATAACTGGATTAACCACCTGGAAAGCTTCCCCACCAATGAAAGAGCTTCATACAAGTATTTCATAGGATTGACCTTTGAGATCACTTAAACTTGGTATGATTGAAAGTAATGTCTAAGCTTTTTAATGATCTAGACCATAACCATGCACAGTTTCTCAACAGTGTTATACTTGCATTCTATTGGTAATAGTTTCTTGCTTAAATGATATATAACATGCTCAACTCCAGCTTCATTCTTCTAAGTGACCATAGCTCCCACTAACTCCACCTCCATGCTAGATAGAGCAATAATGATTTTCCTAGTTGAGGTGGCTATAGAATTGGTGGATTAGAGAGGTAATGCTTCACCCTCTTTAAAGCAAATTGGCAGTTATCATTCCACACCAAGGGTTGGTTCTTCCTCAAAAGCTTGAAGATAAGCTCGCATATAACAATGAGTTTAGTGATGAATCTACTGATATACTAGAGTTATCCTAGGAATCCCTTGACTTTAGTCTTAATTTTGGGAAGAGGCATTTCATGGATCAACTTTTCCTTGTCAGGATCTACCTCAAATGTCCTTTTACTAGCTACATGACCTAATAACTTACCGGACATCACCCCAAATGTATACTTCTTTGGACTCAGCCTGAGCATGTACTTCTCAACCCATGTGAGAAATCTATCAAGAGCAGTCAGATGCTCTTCCTTAGTAAGAGACTTGGCTATCATGTCATCCATGTAGACTTCAACCTCTTTACGGATTAGATCGTGTAACAAGGCTGTTATGACTCTTTGATATGTAGCACTTGCATTCTTCAGACCAAAGGGTATGAACTTATAATAATAGGTCCCCATTCTATGATGAAAGCAATATTCTCCTTGTTAATAATAGACACTAGGATTTGATTATACCTAGAAAGCCTATCAATAAATGAGTACATAACATAAGCAGCAGCGCTATCGACTAGCACATTAATGTGTGGTAAAGGAAAATCATCCTTTGGGCATGCTTTGTTTAGATCTTTATAGTTCACGCAGACCTTAACCTTACCATATTTCTTGAGAACTGGAACTATATTAGCTAACCATTTAGGATAGTTGACTACCTTGAGGAATTTGGAATCCAACTACTTTTAAACATCCTCCTTAACCTTTTGAGCCCAATCTGGTTGGAACTAACATAACTTCTATTTAACCGACTTGAATCTAGGTTTGATTGGAATTCTATTCTCCATAATAGTTATGTTGACATTTGACATGTCTTTGTAGCCTAGAGTAAAGACTTTTAAATGTTATTTCAACACTTTAACTATTATTGTTCTCTCTTTAGAGGTCAAGTTTGATGCAATTTGAAGTAGACATGGCTTATCATCTATGTTGATGTTAACAGTTTCTATGCATGATGTATTAATATCAAAGATTCTCATGTAATACTCATGTTCATGCACTATTTTATCAAAATACACATTACAGACATAAGTAAAATTATTTTTTATTGCATTATATTTGGAAGGGATTACATCATCATTGAATAATACAAAAATAGGGATGTCATCACCCTCATATAAAAAGATTATTAAATGTATTATCTATTAAAGCAGTGATATGTCCTCATAGACCTTTGAAAGCAATATATCTCCCATGTCCAAACTTTGCAGCTTAGCCTCTAGTGCAATGACTATAGTAATCTTTGGTTCAAGATGATTAATGGTGAGGTTAACAACATCCTTAAAGATCTAAAGATCATTACCAAGATTAATGGAGGAAGTGACACAACCTTCCTTGATGTTGTCAAGGTTGACAAGTCATAAATATCATTGAAGATGGTGAATTATTGATTGATGGTGCCATTCAAGTTAGGCAACTTGAGAGCTCGATCATACTATGTCTCCCCTTAGATAAATGCGACCATCTTGCATTCTTTTGATCTGTCCAAAGTGTAGGGGTCAAACCCGATGTAATATCTCTCCTCCTATATGATTGTAGAAATGTTGAACTCAATTATACCTTGTTAGTATCGGCCCAGACCCTTGCCAGACATAAAGTTCATGTTACACAACATCTTCTTCATAGTAGGACTCGGTTGGTATGAGTATAATTTAGGTTCTCTGATAATAGTGAAATGAAAACTAGTCATAAGAAAGATATCCTCTTTAATATAGGTTAAATAAACCTCATCGTTAGTAGTGATAGTGACCATACCCTTACCATATGAAAACTTGATCTTCTAATATAAGGTGGATGGTTCACCTCCAATGGATGAAAGCACATCTAGCCTAACAATAAGGTAAATGACACTAAAATGCCTAGCAATATGAACTTAACCACTGATTTGATTTACCCAATTGTCATAGTAATAGTGAATGTGCCAGTAACTTCCTGTTTGGACTCATCATATACCCTAATAATAGTCTTAGATAGCTTTAAGTTCATAGATTGGACCCCGAGCTTAGTCAAGACATTAAGTAGACAGACGTTAATGCCAAAACCATTATCCACCATGACATAAAGAGTGGTGAAATTCATGATTTACACCCTAATGAAGAGCACTTTATTATGATGGATACCGTCAGTCTGTAAATCTGCATCAGAAAGATGATCATGTTAGATTTCAGCTCCCGATTACCTAGCTAGCTCTTCATTTTAAAGGCAAAGGTAAAGGGGGAAATCCTTATGCTAGAAAGTACTTTGATGACCTCCCATCGATGCTGTTGGGAAGATAGCATCAAGTCTCAGATGCTAATATTAGCCTAAGTTTTCTTTAGCTACTTGATCATGATCAAGTTAAGTAACCTCTTTACCTTTATCAGTAAGTTATGGAGTTAGAGCGTTGCTCAGACCAATTTCATTCTAAGTAGGTCTAGCCTTAACCGACTTCTTCAGAGCATCTGGCTTCTTCTCGATATTGGGAGTCTTGGTCAAGTTACCATTTTTGAACTTCTAAACCTTAGTTGATTAAGACTTAGACTACGTAGCTATAGAGTTATCATCCAAACTATCATACTAGATATTGATAGCACTAATATCAAACTCACCATCGGGTCAAAAATTGATGGTAGGTAATTGAGCAATCTCCTCACTATCAAGAGGAGAGAAGAAATTAAGGATCAAGGATTCTTGAAGCCCTGATTAGATCATGTAGGTTCTGTTAGTCTTGTGATAGTTTGGTAGTGGGTTTTTCTTAATGAAAGGCTTGGATTTCTCAAGATCCTCAAGTTCACCTAAATTGATGAGGTCTTGAATAACATGCCTAAGAGAGCCATAGTCATCAGTGTTATGGCCATGATGTTGGTGGTAATGACAGTAGGTTTTGTTATCTATTGAGACTGGAGGTAGTGTTTGGAAGTTTAGTTTGAGAGGTTTGATGAGTTTGGCTTTTTGGAGATGCCAAAAGACCTTGGAGAGTGGCATCCTAAAATTTGAGTATATTTGGATTTGGGTAGTGTTTCAGAGTATGAGGTTTGGTGTTTATAAGGTATTGATGTAATGGGATTTATATAGTGCTTAGATGTAGGTAGAGGTCTTGGGTTTGATGAAGGAAGACTCCTTTTTCTTTAGCTCTTCAATTTGCTCAATCCTTTGATCAACTAAGTAGATGTCTTCAAATATGTGGAATATTTGATATGTCGGCTTATCCTGGTAGAACGGTAGTAACCCTATGATAAGCTTATTGATCATGTCAAACTTTGATGGCTTTTATCTAACTAGTGCAACTTTGCCTATTTGGTGGTTAAAGTAGTCCATGAAAGACTCATTAGCCCTTTATTTCACTATTTCTAAATCCATTGGTGTGACATCAAAGTGGTACTTGAACCTATACTACTTACAGAATGTAGTATAAAGAGGCTTTCACTTGACCATGCTTGCCTTATTGAGACTATGGTACTAGGCCAATGTTGGTCCCTCAAGTGAGATGAAAAAGAGTCAGACTATCTGATCATCTGACAAGTCAGTAATTCTTATCATCATAATGTAAGTCTTGAGGTGGTTCTTTGGATCCCCAACTCTATTATACTTGGGAATAACTAATAGTTTTTACTTGATAAGTAGTCCTTTGATAGCCTAAATAAAGAACTAACCAAAGTCTAGTTTAGAGCACATCCCCTTAGTCTTCATGATAGATTGTAGCTGTTTGATCTTCTATTTCAGTGCAGAATTCTTAATTTTATAGATGTCATGCATGTGGAGTGAGATATCATTATCCATCTCAACATCATACAAATTAACCATCTTCTCCTTCTCCTTGATAAGGGCTAGTGGAGTGATAAATTCCTTGGGACTGAGAGCCTCCTATATCTACTATTGTAGGGAGCTTTAAAGTCATTAGATAGAAGCTTGACCATTAACTGATTGATGAGTTATTAGACTGTAGCAAGTGATGCATCAACGAGTATAGTAGCGGTGGGCTCAGATGGAAAAACAAGATCTTTGGTAGGTTATGGTTTTAACATGTTTCTGCACATGATAGAGAAGATTAGCATGAATGCATATGTATGCACACGTATTTGTATGTAGTGCACATGATGTAGCACATAGGATGTATGCATGACCCATGCTATGAAACATCTAATATTATGGCTGTAAAAGGAAATTTATTAAAGAAAATTGCATGAATATGAATGTATATGTGTTGGATAAAAAATATGAAAATGGTTAGTGAACATGTAGCATAGAGCAGCATTCTTTGCCACCCCTTATATCTCCATGAAGATTGGTCATTCCAAATATCTCCTAGGTGGGATGCTAGTCCGGAGTTACATTAGGAACTCGAGTTGCAATACTCTTAGCATATGAGGAAAGCAAAAGGGGTGATTATTGCCTGATCATATTAGGAATTACTGTAAAAATCCAACAACATTTTAGCATGATCATGTGCTATGATAAAAGAATAGCAATAAGATGAGGCATGAGGTTATGCAACCATTATAGAATCATGAAAGGATTCTAACTCTTAGTAGAGCAATATGAGGTGGGAAAATATGTCAGATTTAGGGAAATCCACTAACATGATAAGGCATGGATCTAAATAGCATGCAACTAAAGGATCCTAATTTTGGAATGTTGCTATGGTTAGCTACATATGCTTTATTCTTGTAAGAATAGGCTAAGGTCCCCCACCATGTTGTCTACAACCTATCTAACTTAATGGAATCATTGATATAGAACTATACCTAGCATTTATCCATTCTAGGAATCATCAATGGTCACTAGTATAAGACAGTGAGTGATGAAGGTAGATTTGCTTTCCCGAGGAGTCGAATGGAGTCCAAGGTACTCACTCATCCACAATCGCCAATTTGACTCAGGATAAAGGTGGGGAATGTAAATACAAATTGTGTACACGATATGCAATATAATTCATCTAATTAGAATGGGAAAATTGATATGGAAACTCTTAAGATTTCAATGCAACCACTCTTTTACCATACATCCCTAGTGAAGTCACCATTATGGGTAGGGCTTTCATTGTAACCCAGAGCAAGGCTTTTGGTAGATGACACCGAAGGCCCACTTGGAGTGAAAGTGCAGTTTTCTTAAGGGGCTACCTTGAGGAATGATACAGACTTGAAAGAATTGCAAGTTTGGAGTCACCATTAGATCATTCTAGATTTGGTTCAACCAACCCATAACATGAGTGCTAAGTTAAACCCTTTAGAAATGGGTTTGAGTGATGAAGATCTATTTTCTTAGAGTTTCCAATTTGGATTTTACCATTTTAGTTGGATTAATTATCCTAGTTAGGTGAGCAAGCACGAGCGTAAAAGTAAGCATGTAATGCAACATGTTATAACATAAGAATAACATAACATAATATGGTAAAGTATAACATGTCATATAAGGCTATATGACATAAGTATGACATAACATAGGATATGTATGGCATGTGAAGTGATGATATAGTATAATGATATGACATATGCATGACATGACATAGAGATGTGTGTGTGAGGTGGTATGTAACATGACATGTGATGTGGCATATGACATGGCATGACATAGTGATATGCCATGATATAGTGGCATATGACATAGCATGACATAGTGATATGACATGATATAGTGGCATATGACATAATATAGTTATGTATAATGTGACATGTGACGTAACATATAACATGACATGGTATAGTGATATAGCATGATATAATGACATATGACATGGTATAATTATGTATGATGTGGCATGTGACATGACATGTTATAACATATATTATAGTAAATATAAAGTAAAACCATAACATAAAATAAACTTAAGTAATGGCAGGTGAAAGGGATAGTAAAGATTGGGGGATACACTAAAATAAAAATAATACAACTTGAGGAAAAATTAATAAAATAGATCATTACAAAAAAAATATTATTTAGCAACGACAAAGTCTGTTGCTATAAGGCATAGTGATGTCTTTGCGATGGTAAAGTAACCATCACTAGATCAATTGTCGCTAAAATAGGGGTGACAGAATTGGGATAAAATAATGACAAAGTTGAGATAGAATAAAATCCATCGCTAAATAGTGATAGATTAAGAGAAAATAAAATTCGTCACTATTTAGCGGCGGATATAGATGACATTGTACCGTCTCTAAATAGTGATGAAATAGCAAGGGAAAGTGTTTGTTTCTATCCATTGCTAAATAGCAACAATGTTGTCCATCTCTATCGATCGCTATTTAGTGACATATTTTATTCCGTTGTTATTTAGTGATGCAATATATATCGTTGTTATCTATCATTATTTTTAAAACTAATATTTAATAATAATTATTTGATTATAACTATTAATTTAGTAAAATGGAATAAACATTAGATATACATAATATAGCTTGAAAGTTATATTATTAATTATTAATTATTATTTTTAAATTTTAAATTTTAAATTTTTAATATAATATTTATTATTTCAAGTTATGTAAAATTCGACAGTATTTCCTCTGTAATTTATATATATTTATTATTAAATAACACTTCTGTAATTCAAAATCATAATCCAACTCTTCACCCCTAAATATTCATAGTATAACATAGTTATCCATACACAGTTATAATTCAAATGAAATTCATAATAATAATAATGTTCAAAGAATTGTAATGTGTTTGATAACAATTAAAAAAGTTAATGAATGTACAAAATATGAAGAAATATACAATGATAAGTTAGTAGGATCATCATCAATTGGAGGATCAGTACAGTCTGGATGCAATGCTGGATATGGTGGGCCAACTATTGTATCATCATGATCTAGACTAGCATGTTATGATTAGAAGGTGGATGGCTGAGGATCTAGAACCTGCTGTTGCAAACAACCCGATAGGGGTGTCTTCAACCATCGATTAGAATTGTATGACTATAGCGTCAAGTGTTTGAGGCAACTAACCTTAAACTATAGTAACTGCTAGCTTGTGACCTAAGACCATAAACTCATCCCTTATCAGCTTCACCTACTACCTCTAAGTATACACGAGAGTCATCCTGACTGTTAGCATCTTTCGATGCCTCTTGCCTTAATTGAGTAACACGATCCTTATAAAATTTGAAACATTCGATGTTGACTATATTATGCTATGTAAATGTAAAGCAAAATTCTAGCAAATAATATACTTACATGAATCTGATGAGATCTCTTATCAATAAAGTTGACCCGATCATGCTTTTGTGTATGTGTATACATGAAAAGCTCATGAAAGGTCGACTCCCTGCCCTCATTTTAAATCATCCATAAATGAAATATATTAGACAATAAAGTGAGATGTTCAATAAAATTATAAATGTTTAAAAATTAAATTTTTACCAAATCCCTCTTGTATCCAAACATAGTCTTAGAACCACAAGTATGCGTAGAAAGCCCTGGATCTTCTATACAATCGTGTCTATTACTTGAGGCTGTGGCACTTTGTGCTTGCATATGCGGTTGGCTCTAATAATGTTGCTAGCTAGCCCAAGTGGCATTAGAATAATAAATAGGTTACTCTCCCTTGCTCTTAATTTTATTTAGCATATCTTTGTACCTATTAGAAATGATATATAAACATTGCCTTGGTTTAATATAAATCATATTTCTAACATACTTTACAAAAATTTATTGAAAATTAAATTTATATAAGTAGATTACCGAGCAACGGTCTTAGTCCTCTAAGCCTGATAAATAGCTTCATAAGAAAATTGCTCCTCATCCCAATAGAAATATTTCTAGAAAGGTAACATGCAATTTATAAATAGTATACAATGATATAGTATGAATGACTTATTAACTAAATTTATTACCTAAAACTCCTCTTAATATAAATGAACAATTGCGGGTGGTACTATTGTCCATGAAGTGCCCTTTGGTACAACCCTTTGTGTAAAAATCTCTTTGATCTTAGTAGAGCATTAGTAAGATGACTCCAAGCTTGAATAAATAAATAAATATATTTTTAATAAGAAATGGTACATAAAAAGTGAAGATCATGTAACATTGATAAATAAAAGTCAAGGTAACATACATCCTATTAGCAATATGACACTGTAAATGATAGTGTCGAGCATGAGGAATAAAAGCTAAATGTGAAGGTCTAACATTTGCTGTTGAAGAAGACAAAGATGTAGATGGAGCTTCTTATGTATAAAGTGGTGATAAAGATGGAGAAGATGTAAACGGAGCTCCTTATGCATGAAGTGGTGGTAAAGATGGAGGTGTCGATGAGATAGATAAAGGTGTCACTATAGTAGCTGGACGTATCATTGTAGATGTACCAACTATATGCAATGTGGGTGTCCCTAGTAGTGATGTGTTCGCACTCAATTTTGGTAGAATATAAGTATGAGGATAATGTCGACCCCCATATCTAAGCCCTCGACCATATTTGGATAACAAGTTATAAAATTAACACATGCTATCACACCCAAACCTGGCGTAACATGCTCCCATAGTATAGTTAATAATCCTCTAAGAAAGGAAATCATTAATTATTTCATAAGGGATTTATAAATTTTTTTTGTTGATGCATTAGTCATATCAGATATTATGTACCTGTAATCCAATGACACATGTAGATAAGAGTAATATCAATATACAATAGTATGCATCCATTTTATCTTATACATATGTTACATATTTGTCATGCATATTCATATTATCATCCATCATATGAGATATGTGTATTTAATGTTACATGCTAAGGTGGTATCGATATTACATACAATAAAAGTTCATAATACAAGTATTACTGCTGCTAAGGTTAATATAATAAGTTGCATATACAAGCACATCACGGAGTATGTTACATTGGTCTAAAACTGCTTCAAGAATGAGATTATTCAAAATCACAACCTCCCCTGACTGTAGATCAGTCAACCTAAATTCTCGCCTGAAGGTCTTGGTCCTGCGTTCATCAAATGATGAAAGCTGAGTATAAAATTCAGTAGTGCTATAAAATGAGAAAAAAAACATGAGCACGTATCATAAATAATATATTAAAGTCAAATCATGATAAGCCAATATTAAATAGTATAATTGTATCATATCATGTCATTTAGCATCACTCGTTAGCTGTTCTAAGCAACACATATTGAATATTGTGTAAAGATAGGAACAAATACCATAAAAGAATCCATTTTAAATTTTCCCATATCAAATACTATATTATGCATCATATTTCATTTCTTTTCTATGTGATTATGCACAATCCTGTAATGGGTCCATTTCTCTATGTATCGGTACGATATCATTCTCTGGTTCCCGTAGGAACATAACATTTCTTTATGGTTCCATAATAAGAACCTATACCATATGATTTCATTAAGGGAATTGATAATAATTGTATGACCCAGTACACTATCAATGAACATTGCTCTGTATATCACTTTCTTTTCCTCCTTATATCCTCTATATAATATATCATGGATATGCCTTTATGTATGCATTATTCATGACATGATGTTGAATGATGTTTTAATGATCGTATGCAACAATGATCATATGATATCATTCATGATATAAACTCATTATATTGATATCATAGTTGTATAAGTTAGAAATCATTATTTTAAGACCATTTATGGGGTCCTAAGGTGAATAGTACAAACCTGCTATCGCTTTGCCCTTATCGGTACCTGAAGGAGAAGTATGAACTTCGTGAGTTGAACCTTTAGCATTTCCATTTTACATTCATTAATAAAGTTATTCATTTTCATTTCATATATGGTTAGCCAATATTCACATACATATCATTACACACCTTTGCATTCAAAACTAATTACATATATAAATCATGTATTTGTATATTAGTATGTAAATTACATATTTAGAATAGGTATATTTTTATAAGACTTAATATAGCATATATAACCATGTTACATTAATCTTATTTTATACCTTTACATGTATATCCTTAGGTATAATAGTGACTTATAAGGCTTAGGTAGGTATAACATTAAGTTTAGATACCTTAAACACTCACTTCTTAAATAGCCAAATCATGCATAACAAGCTACTATTCATTTAGTCAAGTACACTATTCATTTAGTATGAGTACACTATTCATTTGGTATGAGTTACTATGTATTTGGTCATTTTTATTATGAATCCTTTCATATTTTACTTTCCATTTTCATGCCTATTTAGAAATACGATTTCATATAAACAAGTTATCAAAATATAAGCATTTAGAGTATGTAAGAAAAATTTATTTATCAAACTTGAAAATTTATATTTACCATTTTGTACCTTTTGTGTCTTTCTTAGAGCTTTTGTATAACTTAATAACCTTGAACATAAACAAATCTTATACCATTAGATACTAGACTCAACAAGCTTTAATTTGAGCTATTGCTTGAAATTTTTGAAATTCATTTTGGCTGCTAAAATGCAAAAGGCCACATACCTAATTTTCCTGCTTAATTTCTGCTCAAATGTGACAATCCAAATTACATGATTTTTTTGACCAATAAAATGACTTCAGAATTTTTCAAGCCTAGTAACATTGAAAACTAGATTCAAAGAGATTTTTAATGGTATATTACATAAAATTTTTGGATAACATTAAGGTAGTCAAAATGCAATTATCGTAAACCTCTAACTTTGCTTTTAAGGTCCATTTCTAGCAAGCACTTGCATATATCATGCATACCTCTTCATTTAAGCATCCAATTTACTTAAAAATTTTACCAAAGTAAATACATACATACATATACATATTATACACCCTTCTAAGTAAAATTTGCTAACCAATATGGATTTAAACTCAACCTAAGGCAGCCATATGCAACCATACATACATGTTATCTCTATTGTATTCATTTATGCATATTACTTGCAAACTCATTCCAATTGCATTCAAACTTTATTTTCATCATTTGAACATCATAAATTCATCATATTTATATATACATTAAAAATGTCAGGAGGATATTTTATTACATCATACATATTAAACTTAATAACCTCGTTATCAAATTCCATCATTAGTGTTCCCTCATGAATGTTAATTTTGGCTCTAGCAGTTCTTAGGAATGGTCTTCCTAATAGAATATTAGATGACTTTGAAGACGTCTTGTAATCCATTTGCATGATATAAAAATCTATAGGAAAAATTAACTCGTTAACTTTTACCAAAACATCTTCGAGAACTCCGATAGGATAGATAGTTGATCTATCTGCCAACTGTATTATAAGTCCAATTTCTGTCAAAGGCCTTACATTCAAAGAATCATAAATGGATGAAGACATAATATTTATTGACACACCCAAATCACATATAGCATTTTTAATGCCAATGTCTCCCATTTTAATGGGGATCGTAAACACTCCCTTGTTCTTACATTTAGGTGGCATTTTTCTCTGAATGACAGTAGCTACACTTTTATTTGTGCATAAGTTCTTAAGAAATTTGATATACCTGGCCACTTGCTTGATCACATCAAGTAAAAGAATATTAACTTGGACTTTTTGAAAGATTTCTAGAATTTCTTTTTACTCCTTTTTTCTTCTTGTTTTTTCTAATCCCTCGGGGAAAGGACATCAAATTTTAGCTGGCTTTTCCTGGGTTAATTTTTCATTCTCTTCAATTTTTTTAGCTTAGTATTTTCAATTTCTAGCTCCTTTTCTTCATCAGATTTTGGTTTTTTGGTGGGAATTTCTAGTAATGTTTTGTTACTTCTAAGGGTCATTGCACTCACATTCTCTTTCGGATTTACTTCCACTTGAGATGAAAGCTTGCCTCTTGATTCTAGCTTGCCTACCAATGTTGTGATTTGAGTAACTTGATTTTTTAGATTTTTAAATGTGGTTTTGGCAGCCTATTAGAATTATTAAGTGTTAGTTACCAAGGTCTTAACCATATCTTCTAAAGACATACCTGATGATTTTTGTTGATTGGTACGCTATTGGAAATTATTTTGCTAGTTCTCGTATTATAAATTTAAATGATTGCACTAGCCCATATTATATTATTTGAAAAATGGATCGTACTTCCATTGAGGAAGATATGGGAATCCTCCAGTTGCGTTGTTCTATTCCTCATCTTCTTCTTAAATCGACAAGCACATATCGATAGGATGGTCATTTTGCATGCATATACCACACGCCCTTGTTAGCTTCAAATTCGCTGCTAAATCCTGTATCATAATAGTTAGCTGAGAAATTTATGATTCAAGGTTTGAAGTACTTACTTCATGAACTTTGCTCGGTGGATTTGGCTAGGTGGAAAATGACTGAGCATTAGCTACCATAATTGTGATTAAATCACACACATCTTGGGCCGTTTTATTGATAATCATGCCACCACTTATTGAATCCATCATTTTTTGGTCGATTGGCAGCAGTCCCTCGTAAAAATATTGGATGAGGTTCTATTCGATAATTCCATGTTGAGGAGATAAGGCATACAACCTTTTGAAATGCTTCCAATACTCATGAAGGCCCTTTACATCTTTCTGCTTGATCGCATATATATCCCTTCAGATTTGGGCAGCTCATTTTACAGGAAAAAATTTGTCCAGAAATTGTCATGCTATCTCATTCCGAGTGGTGATAGTTCTAAATGGTAAGTAATATAACCAATCTTTTGCTGCATCTGCAAGAGAAAAAGGAAATATGCTTAGCTTGATTTACTTTAAGTTAACTCTTTGCGGTTTCATACCATTACACATTACATAAAATTCTTTTAAGTGCTTGTAAGGATCTTCATTTTCTAAGCCTCTAAAAGTGGGTAACAATTATATAAGTCCAGATTTTAGTTCCAAGGGAACTATTAAGTCCTCGTAGGAGATACATAATGGGGTTTGGTTTATTGGTGCGATAGCCATTTATCGTAAAGTTTGTTAATTAACAGCCATGATGACTTCGTTAACACTTTTGTTATTCGTGTTGTCTCCATTAGTTATTTCTTCATAGGTGTTTGAACTCTTCAAAATAGAGGCCAATTTTTTTATTTTTACCTCCTTTCTCAATCTCTTTGCAGTCTTCTGAATTTTGGTATCAAAACTTAAATTGTCTATGGTTGATCAAGTCATAAAACAAAGAATTAAAAGAACATTAGTTCAACCATCCCCAGCAACGGCGTCAAAATTTGATTAGTGTTGAATCTATCTAATTAATTCCTACTTCCCTAATGTAGAAATTCAACAATATTTGTAGTAGTAGAAGAAGGGTCGATCCTAAAGGGATGGAAAGATACTTTGATTCTTTATGAACAAAATTAAAATAAAAATATTTTAAAATTAGAGAAAAATAAAATAAAGAGAAATCAAAATTTTAGTTGAGAGAAAATTAATATTTGACAATTCCTTAACTAAAAAGATTACAAATCATTCATTGAAAAATCATAATCATTGATTTAAATATAGTCCAATGGTAAAATCGCTAAGCCGATTATAGAACGCCAAAATAAGGCTTTGCATGGACCAATTCTTCCTTAATTTTAGGATGACCAGGAAGTAGCTTATACAATCGGCTAATTCCCAAATAGACACGGTGGAAATAGATTCTCACCTAGTCTTCCAGAAATCGCATAAAGAATTAGAAGAACCTGACTCAAGTTAACACTTAAAAACCAGCTCTATCATGTTCAAACTAGATCATTAAAATTTACAAAGTAATTAAGCCTTATTTTAGCGGAATAACACTTTGATTGCTATTCTAACAAGTCGAGTGATAATTCTAGATCAATATAACTCGCATAGTAATATATTATAATCGAACATATGGGATGAGCTCTTTTCACATACCTCTGAAAATAATAATGGTTCTATGATTTTTTGAATTAAAGTGAATAGTGAAATACCATTAGAATTAAAAATGTTTTGAACTTACATGACTTTCAATGAATTACTTTGTGTTGTTTCCGATTAGGAATTAAAAACGCCTAGCCAAGAATCATTGACATCAATACAAAAATAAAATAAAGAAAGAAAAATATAGAAATAATTTGAATAAGTGAAAGAAAAGTATAACAGTTAAATTAATTCTCAAATTCTCTACTTGCTATAATAGGAACAAATCCTTCTATTTATAGAAGTGAGAAAATTAAATAAAATAAATATAAAATAACTAAGATAACATTTCTATCTTTTGTTCATAAATTCTGATATAATCCTTATCTGAAATTTGAATTTAAAAACTAAAACAATTTGGTTAACAGATGTCAGAAGCTTTTGTTCTTCTTGTGCTCATAAGTCATAGTAATAAGCCTTGTATTTTTCCTTTTGATAAAAAATGAGGTAAAAATGCCTTTTTATCTATCTTTTTACCTTTACACTATTTTTACTTGCACAATACAAAAACAAGACAAAGTCAACTATTCTAGCCAAATTTCCTACATTAAATAAACCATTTTTACTTTGAAAAAACATGCAATTTAGCGCTTGATCAAGCACCTTTAAGTTGATTGAACTTGATGCTTTGCTCATCAACTCCAACTTCAACTACTGATCTTTGAGAATGAATAAAATCTCTAACCTACCAAATTGAAAAAAACCACATGAAATTGAAATAAACCCATCACGAATTGGATTGCACCAAAAAGCAAAAGTTGTGACCAAATTCTGAAAAAATGAAAATAAAGAATACAAGAATCATACCATTTCTTTCCAACTTGGCAAAAGCGTCAACCATAATTTGATTACATAGCCAAACTCTTCATACTTTTGCACACAAACTAATGCAACCAAAAATCACAATGCTTCACTTTTGCACACAAATTAGATTACAAACCCAAATTCGAATGCTTCACTTCACTTTGATAGATAGAAAGGGATTGTCAGACATGACATACATAAGAGATCAAAACTGCATCATTTCAATAATGAGGTCAAAAATGAAATCCTTTTGATTCATCAAAATGATGTCGTTTCAAGATATGAACTATGAATGACATCGTTTTGATCCATTAAAATGATGTCATTTTAATGCATGAATTAAAAACGACGTCGTTTTAACATCTTAAAATGCTTTTCATTAATTATTCCTAAACGATGTCATTTTACCATATGTAATCAAAACAACTGCGATTTCAATGCATCTTTTTTATTTATATTTTAAAATACCTAAATATATTTAATATTAATTAATAATATTATATATTATTTAAATCATTCTTTTACATAATTAATAAGTTATTTATATTATGATTATACAAAATGAAGAAAATATTTTTATAAACCTTATATATTTATATTTATCGATAAATTATTATATAAACAATACTTATTAATAATTTAAACAACACTTACATTTCATTTGTAATTTATTTAGTATCCTTCAATTAATACTATTAATATATTATTTCTTTCATTTCATATTACATGAAAAACTAAATTGATCAAATAGTTAATAATTTTACTTATTATTTATTTATTTATTTTATATACTACTTCTATTATATTATTCTAATTTAATAATATTAAATCATTTCATTAAAAATAATTCATATTTTCTATTCATTAATGATACTTATATATACATAATAAATAACAATTCTTCTGTTATTATAAATTTCAAATTTATACTATTATATATATACATTATATTCAATTCAAAAATGTTCACTTTTCATGATATATATTAATTTATTTTTGATTCCCCATTTCATAAAGTCTTATTTATTAAAATTTTAATGTTTTATATATTATATATTATTTAAAAAATTAATCAATAGTGACAGAATTAGTGGTAGACTTAGTGTCATTGCTAAATAGTGATGAAATTTTTGACGGCCAAAAGTCCATCTTTAAATAGAGATAGAAGTAGAGATGAATGCGAATTGGTCTCCATTTTGCGACATATTTACGGACAGCTATATCCCATTGCTAAATTGACAATGAAACCATTGCCAATTTTATCTCTGTATTCGTATAGCGATAAATATGATGACATAAATTATATCCATCATAATTTTTATTGTCTGTCTCCTTATCTCCATTCTGTCATCATTTAACGACAACAAAGTGTCTGTCATTAAATCTGTCACAATCTCACTTTTCTCTTGTAGTGGATGTCTATTCTATTACAAAGGGGTCTTCGTTATTACAAAATCCAAGATGTGTAATAACATCTCCTCTGCTTCGAGGAATCCTCGAGTAGCATGAGCCCTAATGTACGCTTATAGAAAGTACAAAAAAGGAAAATTTCCCAAAAAAGGAAGGTTTCCAAAGATGTAAAATGCCAAACATGGAAAATGTCAAATATGGGAAGTTCCAAATATTGACAGTACCAAATATGAAAATTGCTAAAAATGGAAAGTTCCAGAAATGGAAATAAAGTTATAAAAGGAATGTTAGGATGTTTTGACCAATTCATTACCATAATTAGACATAAATCAAGGATAAATCCCTAAACATGCATCGATGACATTCATGCAAATATCGAAACAAACAATTATGGAAATAATATAGTTTTGGCAAAAATCAATCATATCATAATTGGAAGATTCTAAGATCATTTTTCAAAATCATTTAGAATTGATTTAACATCCAATTTAAGGTTTGTTTGTGATAGCAATAAACACCAAATCAATCAAAATGGCATTTAATTGAAAATCAAAGTAAAATCATTGATTTAATGGAAAAATCAAAATAAATAGATCATGAAATTCATAATTGAGAGTTTAATATCATTAACATCAATTAGAGTATAGATAAAATACTTAATTGAATTTCAATCATAAGCAATTAAGTCAAAAATGACATATAACTCAAATAAATTCAATTTTGAAGCCAAAATTAAATAAGAGTGATGATTTATGATAGATCTAATTCATTTATGTCATTGTGAGGCCACAAACATCATTAGAAAAATCAAAGGAATTCAAAGCCGCATTGAAAAATGTTAAAAATATGGATTTTTGCCTATCTCGAATGGTATGTGCATTGAATATATTAGAAAAGAAAGTAATATGTGTTGTATAATTTAAATATGTGTCACACATTATGTTTGAATCAATGATATGCATCACATATAAGGGTAGATGCGATGCACATCGCATTTATCAAATGAAAAATAATGAAAACATGAATAAAAATGTCAATTATTTGATCATTATAGGTCATTTAAGATATTGACAATCCTAAATAACACTATAATCATTCGGTTTAGTAACCAAAATACAAATCAATGCATGAAATTGAAGGAAAATAGGAGAAAAGAGACTTACCAAGGATAGCAAAATTCTTCTCCAAATCCCAAAAAGCTTAGGATTTTAGTAAATCTGATTTATCATTAATCCTAATTAATTATTTAATTAGGTGTTTATGTTAATTTTGAAATATGCCTTAGAATTAAAATGTTTATATGTTGTTGTATTATCTGTAAGGCTAATACCCAATGGGTATTTATAAGAGCCTTGGAAGGTGTGTGGGATAAAGTCCCCTTCTTCCAACAATGTTTTATGCACATGGTTTGAAGCCCACCAAATGTGCCACCTTACATGGGCTAAATAATAGAGTTACAACCTAAATGACTCATGGTGATATAAAATTTTTATATACAACTCTATCTTGGGAATGGGAACCCGTGTCAAGCATACTGATAAGGAAACAAGTTGTAACATGCATAAAAAAGGCAACTAAAAATGCACGTATAGGAGTGAAAATCCAATGTCAACATGTATTAAAGTTTTTGATTGCCTCATTTATATTTTAGTACCTTTTGCCTTGTGTGTAAAATTCAATGCTCATTATATTCAATGTGTTTTTCTAGGTTCCCAGGTTAGTACTAAGTGATATTTAATATATAACCTTCAAACCTATTAGATATTCTCCTCTCGCATTATCCATTTCATTGAACAAGTTTTCCCTTTTGCTAAAACCTAAAAACCCCTTCAACTTCACCCACTATCACATCTTTCAATAACCCTCCCTTTGACACTATAATCAACTCATCTTTATTATAGAATATATCTTTTCCATCCCCTCTACCTCCTTTATCTAGTCCACATGGATGCTCTCTTTATCCTACTCATCCCTCATCTTACTTATAACATTATTATCACACTCTTCCTTTAAAACCAACACCATTTATTACCATTACCTCCACTTCTCTCATACTTTATCTAAAGTCCTCTCACCATGATTTCACCATCTCCTTCTTTATACACATTGAACTTAAGCATTATTGGTAAGATTCCATATGGTTGAAATCCAAGCTCTTGAATTTAATAATACCTTGATCATTGTCCATTTATTACCTTCTAAGTAAGTGATTGGTTGTTAGTTGGTTTATCTTTTAAAATACAAATATGATGACACATTGAGCAATGTAAAGCTTAACTTATTACCAAAGGTTATTCTTAATAGCCTAACATTGATTTAACTTAAACATTCTCCTTGATTATTAAATAAATTATCCTTTACTTGTACATTATTGGTTATTGTTTCTATCAAACATTGGCATTTACATCAGCTTAATATTAATAATGCTTATTTATATGGTCATCATGATACAAAATTCTACATGTACCTAACACTTAGGTTTCTGCATAATTACTAATGTTGGTCTTATTTATAAGCCTAACAAATCTTTATATAGGCTTAAGCAGGTTGCTCGTTAATGGTGCTTCAAGCTCACCCTTGTGCTTACTCAATTTGGATTTCATCCTTCCTCTATTAATCCTTTCTTGTTCATTAAGAGCTTTATTAATGAGTTGATTGTATTACATATTTATATTGATGATGTTCTTCTAGCAAGTCCTAACTTACAACTTATCCAAGTTGTCAAAAGCTATCTTTATAATTTATTCCAAATTAAGGATCTTGGTTACTTAAAATATTTCTTAGACTTTAAAGTTTCTCATCATTCCACATGCATTTCTTTATGCCAATATAAATTTACCTTGATTATTCTTCAAGATTTTAGTTTCTCATATTGCAAACCTGCTCCATCTCATATGGTACTCACCAACCATCTATGATTAAATGATAGTAAACTTGCTTCTGACAATACCATTTATCATAAATTAGTCAGCAAGTTATTATACCATACTACAATATGCCTGACATCTCCTTTGTTGTTCACCAACTATCTCAATTTCTTAACCAACCAACTGCACTTCATCTTTTTACTACCTATAATATTACTTTGTTATATTAAAGTACCTTTGACTTAGGTCTCTCTTCCTTTTTGATTCCAAGCTATAATTATTTGGTTTCTCAAATAGTGACTAGGCCACTTGCCCAAATTCCTAATGGTCTATTGCTAGTTATTGTACCTTCCTTAATGATTTTATCATTGCTTAGAAATTTGAAAAATAACATATAGTATCTTAGTCTTCTTTCAAGGTTAAATATTGGGCCCTTATTGTTATCATATGTAAGGTACAATGGCTCCTTTATCTTCTTATTGATCTTGGTGTCTAACATTCTTCTCCTGTATTATGATAATCAATCTACCAACCAAATTTCCGAAAATCCAATTTTTTTTACAAATGCACAAAACACCTGGAGTTATATTGTAATCTTGTTCCTATTAAGTTTTAAGTCGATGTTATTCATCTACTTCTTGTTTCACCCTTTAATTAACTTATAGACTTTTTTTATGTAACCTTTACCACTTATCATTTTTCAATAATCTATTTCTAAGCTGGGTATGACTAATATATATGCTCCAACTTATGGGGGATTATCACAATAGAAATCCACATCTATGTTAGCAATAATTAGTTAGTTTTCCATCAATTAGTTAGTTCTTTGTTAGCTAGTTAAGTTACACTTATCAATCTTAATTAATATTGTTTAGTATAGGTTCATTTTAGTTATATAGTATAAATAGTTGTATTTGAGAATTCTTAATAGTTTTTTTAGGAAATTAGTAATATAATAAAGATTAAAATTTTCTCTTAACTTCATTAGTTAGGTTTAAATTTAATGTTTTTAAAAAATAAAAACTAATAGATTAGATTTTTATAAGTTTATTGACCAATTAACAAATCCATTAATATGATATCCTTAGTAAATATAATATAAAATATACATTAATAAAAATTTATAATTTAATCTAAATACTAACTTCTATAAAATGTAAAAAGCAAATTCAAATACTAATTTTTATTACAACTATATTAAATTAATCAAAAAATATATTAAATTTTGTTGTTATTAATTCAATTATATATATTAATTTATAATTTTATATTAAAATAAATTAAGATAAATGGTCATAAAATAATTAATACAAACCTATAATCCATACTGGTATATTTTTTATCACATTATTTCAAGCAAAGATCAAAAAAATATTTTTCTATGATATATTTTTTTTTAAATTTCACTTTTTTAAAACTATAGAAAATACAAAAGAAACAATAAAAAAGAATTTTTAATGAATACTTCATATGCATTTTTTTGAACAAGGCTATAAAGCAAAGGTTGAGTTAATCCTAAAGGTGTTAGATTAGGTGTATAAATACCATGAGATTTACCATTATTTTTAAAAAATATACATTATTTTAAATGATCCTTAGAGGTATTTTCAATTTTATTACTAATGATGACTTGAAAGACACATTTAATTTTTTGAAAGTAGAGGTGACATAGATTATCCATCTCAACCATGAAATATGCAACCATATAATAAAAAATAAGGAAATTTATTGAGGCTATATGATCCTTAATAACTACTATTAGATCTTTAAGATCCTTAATCTTGATTTTGATGTTAATAAATTGTGTCCATGTTATTAATACATTATTTTAAATGTGATTTTTGAAAACTAGATTTGGTTTAGGCTTATGGTAGTGTCAAAATTAAGAATTATGAGCAATAAGGCATCATTGATAAATTTCAAAATAGTCTTTTTTTTAGCTTTTAGTATAAGGTAATTTATGCATTGTTTAAGATAATCTACTTACACTTAGTGAACAAAAGTATACACATAAATCAATAAAAAGAAAAAGGTATATTTAAAGGAATAATAAAAAATTAAACTAAAGGACAAAAGATTACATATTAATTGTAAAGAAAAGGAAAGAGATCTAAAACAAAGGATCTTTTCCCGATCTTAGGGTTCATTATTTATTGGGAACTTGAATAAAGAGTAGCTCTTTTTTGGATTTTTCTCGATTTTGAAATTTGAAAGCAAGAACCCTTTTCTTTTTATTTGGTGTAACTACTTGAGTCGGATGAGAGGAAACTTTCACATTTGATTTGGAAAAGGGGAGATCCTATGATAGGCCCATAGCCAAAAAAACCTACTTTTTTTTATTATGAGGTTCATTCAAATATGAAATTCAATCTTGGAAATACAATAATCCACTTTTTTATTATGTAATGCTTTGATACATTTTGAATCAATTCTACAAAAGTTGGTACTATTTGAGAATAATGACTTAAAACATATTTATTATATGAGTAATGACTATATGAGTTAAAAGAAAGTATTTTTACTTAGATATTTGTTTTTAAGAGTAAGTAATTTCACTTCTAAGCTTATGAGTTAAAAAGTCTTTCTATTTTTCCTATGTTATTGAATGTTGCTCTCAATTCCTTTTTCTTAATTGATTGAGTCAGTATTTTTTTATGAGAGCTTATGTATTAGGTTAATTTATTGTAATTTGAGAGAAGTTCTTGTGATGATTAATTGTTATAAAGGTTTAAGTGTGATTCTTAAAAACATTAAGGTTACATTCTTGGATTAAAGAACCTTGGTTTTGCTTCTTGATGAAAAGAATATGGTTTATTGTAACCATTAGCTTATGATTAGTGGAAATCCAAGTGGGTTGCTTGAGTAAGTGAATGTAGGAAAAAAAGGTTGCTAAATCATTATAAATTATTTTTGTTCATTTAATTCTCTCTATATCTTAATTAGTTCTTATGATTGCCAATCTTAGGGATTTCAACTACATTTAATTTACACCTAATAAGAGATGAAATGATAATTATAAAGTAGTTTACAAAAATAAAAATTTAATTTTCTAAAAAAATTAAAAGGAATAATAACAAAATAGCACCATGGAATAAGAGTATCATGATGCAATATATTATATATTGCATCATTATTTACCCTCATAATTTTGAGTGTTATGTTTTAATGGTAGCATCATATGTGAATGTTTTTCCTATATAATGCATAATATCAAATTATGTTATAAGAAATGTTATTTAAATTATTTAACACAAGTATTAATCAAAGGGAGGAAAAATTAATGTACTTTATTTATTATGTTATGCCTTACTTTTGGGTTTGAATATTAGTGATTTTTTTTTTAAAATGGATCCATAAACTAAAATGTCAAGGTTTAAAAATTTGATAACAAACATAATATCCATAATTGCACTCCTTATAAAGAAAGAGACATATTGAAATGAATTAGAAAAGCTTGATGGTAAAGGTGCATTTTATAAAAAAAAAAAGTAAGAAATACCAACAAAAGTAACTATAAAAGGATGGTTAACTTCGTTAGTATATATTTATTCTTTATATGAGAAGTTGTCATTCTTCTTATAAAATAATAATGATTGTTTGGCCACTGAAGTGGCTAATACAATAACTTAATTAATATATAGAATGATAGTCATGAACAAAATAAAAGTCTAAATGAAGTTGAGGAAAAAATATAAATAAAACAAAAAGAATGGAAAGAGGACAATAATGATTAACATGGTAATAAAATAACTCAAAATAATAAGAAATTTTAAAAAAGGATCCCTACGAATAAGAATAAGTAATTCAATGACAAAATGTATCTAACGTTAATATGAGTTTCTAAGAAATTTTTACATTAATTTAATTTATAAAGTAAGATTATGAATTTATTAATAATATAGTGATATATGTTAGTTTTCATTAGATGTCAAACATACATTAATTATTATGTACATATTAATGATGAATGATAACTAGATGTTAATAAATATAAAACTAATGCATGTTTGGCATTTAATGAATATTAACACATGTTATTGTATTATGATAAATCCATGATAAGTATAAATGAGCATCAAATAATACTTCTACTTTTTTTTCAACTAATATAATCTTTTCTTTCTTTAGTATTCAAATAAATAGTAATTTAAGCATATAATAAATATAAATATGAAAGAAAGTTCATAGAGAAGTAATAAAAGCATGCAAGGAAGAAGCTTTTTAAATGTATTATTGTAAGTAAGGTGTTAATCCATCTAGAATGATTCATAACCTGCATTACATATTTGCTTTAAGCAAAGAGCGATTCTTCCAAAGGGCTCTCTTAAGGCATGCATGGAGTTTTAAAAGAAAGTCATAATGGAATCACCACTTGGTATAAAATTGGAAATGTGGCTAGGTTAACCTTAAGCAAAATGCTCAACCTAACTCTTCAAAGTTGATTTTGAGTGGTTAGATATATTGTATCTAGGTCATATAATTAATTTTTCTATTTACAAAAGAGCTTTAATTATATAAAAATGAGCATTAAGTAATGCCTCCTCCACTTTAGCAAATAAAGAAAAAAATATGGTCCTGGGTAGCAAAAGCCAAAACTACATGATTTGAAAAATAAACGAGTGATAAAAATGTAACCAAATATTCTTAGGTAAAAATGATGATTTTGAGACTCATTTTAATTAATTCAAGCTATGTGTGAGCTTAAATTAATATTACAAGGTTCCAAAAGACTTAAAAAGAGCTTAAAAATGACTTTTGAGGGAAAATATGCATTTATTGATTTTGCAAAGTAGGACATGCGCTGCATATCTAATAACATCAACCACATGTTATATGAATAGTAATGATGTAGCCACACATCATGCAATGTGCACCCCACATCACAGATTTAATTCATATTTTTGATAAAATACATAATCGAGGTCATATAAATGTCATAAGAATAATTTAAAAACTTTCAAAGTCATATTAGAACATTATTTGAATTTAATTTACTTTCTTAATCATCCTTACTCATCCAAATTGCATTAAAATCAATTTATATTTCATTTAAATTGAAATTAAGTTGGAAAATCAATTTTTAAGCAAAGATTAATGAAATTAATCATAAAAAATGAGATGAGCCTTAAATTATATGGCATCATTTAGGAATTGAAAAATATCCAATCTTAATCCAATCACTTCAAATTGCATTAAACCTCAATTAAATTATGTTTACTTGGAAAATAGTTAAGAAAAATTGATTTTAAGTAAAAATCAATCAATTAATCATTGAAAATAAATTGGAAGACTCCAAAATCATCAATCATCATCTGAAGATTAATTAAATATTTAATTTCAATCCCAATCACATTAATTTGCATTGAAATCAAATTAAAATAATATTTTAATTTAAAAATTTGATTTTGAAGCCAAAACCAAGTAAAATCCATCAATGTTTAATAGTTTTAGATCATTTAGACTATTATAAAGTCACATACTACTAATACCTTCTATTTGATTTAAAAATAAGTGACTTTCAAAGTTAAAATTGATTTTTTAGGAAAACTGGGCATGTCATGCCATGTGACACATGCTAAAGGTGAAGTGTACCATATGCCATGCGACATGTATCACATTAGAATATCATGTAATATGCATTGGCTCCACTATGCCTCAAGTGATGCATGCTCCATACTCAATAGACTCTTCATGTCCTAAAATGGTAGAGAAACATATAACACATGTCACTTTAAGACTGTAAATAAGATGCTCATATCATATGAATATTTGTAACATGCGACACATTTTACCATATATGCAGGCTCATAGAAGCCAAAAGTAAGATGTACTACATTCTAGAAATGTTCATGAGGCACCAAAATCAACGTATGCAACACAATATCAAGATTGAAGTTTATCATGAGGCAAAATCGACGAAAATCCAAAATGCAACATACTAATGAAATTCAGGTCAACATTACCACTCTTTATTGTAAGTTCTTAATGGAGTCACCATTATGAGCGAGGTGTTAATTTACCCTAAATGATTCACAACTCGACACTATGAATCCACTTAGAGTAAAGAGCAATCTACTTAAGGAGCTCCCATGAGACATGCAAGGACCTATAAGAAGGTTATAATGAAGTCACAACCTAATATAAACTAGGAAATGTGACCAAATCAAATCTAAGCATAGTACTCAACTTTACCTTTCAAAGTTAAGTTAGGGTAATCAAATCTACTATATATAAGTCGTATAATTATTTTTAGTTTAATTAATTATCATATTTCCTAAACAGGCATATATACATTATACATCCATAATTATTATACATCCATATATACAAACTTAAACAATTATATGAAAGAGAGTGATAAGTGATACAAAACATAATTGACACCTTTTCTTAAAAGAAATAAAAAAAAAGGAAAGAAAAAGGAGAAGATGACACCTTTTCTTAAAAGAAATGTATGTCAAATATATTGCTTTATTAATTTATGATATTAACATTATTATTTTTGATCCTAATAAGTCATCAATTACTCCATTAAATCAAATAATAAGATTAAAAGGAACAAGCTCATAATCATCATACATTAACATCAAACAATTACTAAAATAACCAATATATTATTTACAACCTCATAACATCATGATAGAAAGCATAAATGAATTAATAGAGTTTCTAGAATTCAAAAAGTTGCTCTTGGAAAAAGAGTTATGTTAGTGATTATTCATATATAAAGTTGCACCAATAATTTTACTGACTTTCATGCAAGTTCATAAGTTTCTTTGTATAAATTTTCCAAAAGAAAATTGAAAAAAAGGGAAAGATGCCCCTAGAAGCTTTAGTCTTGATGAATCTTTCTAATTCTTTCAAAATATTTAAGTTTCTTCAAACGGAAAATATTTTTTATTTTTGAAATGATTTAGAAAATATTTGTTAAAATACTTTAATTTTAAAAGATATTACTAATTCAAAGATTTTTCAAAATTACTTTAAAAATAATTTTAGATTTTTAGAAAGTAAAATTTAAGAAAATAAATTCAAACTTTAAAACTCCATTATTTAAGAAAACAATTTTAGGTTTCTAATTAAAAATTTTAACTAAATCTTAAAATAGTCAGAAAATATAAAATGTATATTTTTAACTATTTTCTCTGTTAAAAATCAAATCATTTCTTCATATAATACAATCAAAGATCCAAAGAATCTTTAACTTTTCTATGTAGGAAAAATTTATTATTTTTATTTCTTAGCAAAAATTTATGTTATTAAGTTTTTACATATCAAAAGTTGTTATTGCAACTTTCCTGTCAAAAGAATTGATAGTTCAAGATCAGATAAAAATTGAATGCTAATAATTATTGTATTCAATTATTAAATAAAACAAAAGTATAAAAATTGCATACATCCAAAGATTCTACATTGTTATTCAAGAAATATGACAAGCTAAAAGAGGCAATCACAACAGGCTTGTATGTTTTATATTTGATTTTTTTCCAAAGGTTTGTACATATTTCAATAACCTATCAAAAAGGATGATATACTTAGATTATGTTATTTAATACTCAAAACTCAAAGGCATGATGATCAACTCAATCTAATCTAAAAATGAATTAAAGAGATGTTTTTTAAAGGGTTAAATATTTGAGACATTAAAATTCAAAGACTTATAATCCTTTTCATAGCATCAACACACAAAGTTGCTCAACCTTGGAACTTTAGGAAATAAACCGAC
This sequence comes from Dalechampia spathulata, assembly GCA_948192965.1. Lineage (NCBI taxonomy): Eukaryota > Viridiplantae > Streptophyta > Magnoliopsida > Malpighiales > Euphorbiaceae > Dalechampia > Dalechampia spathulata. Next base: position 39,309 of record CANYBF012018338.1, read on the forward strand.
AGTTTCACTATCAAACTTGATCATGAGCTTCCTCAACCAAAGCTTATTTTACAGATGGCTTACAAGTAAGCTAATAATGTTATAGCTCCAGAAAAACAGGGTTTCATACAACTTGTTTAGCATTTGAAAGGTATGCCAGTTTCATACTTCTTCAAAACACTGGGAGAAATGGTTCAATTAAACATGCATCTTCTATCACTCTTCTTCCTTCTTCTACACATAGCGGAAGCCTGAGCTTCAGCCCTCAACCTCCGTGCAAAGGCCTAATCAAATTAAATAAGAGGAACTGAATCATGAAATTTGAACAAGGAATTCAATCAAGGACACATGTAGAGAAACAAATGAAGAGATGAAAGGAAGCATTTGGATATTGCATATTTCAGCCCTAAACATTTCCATGATTGCAATCCAACAGTTCTAACATTGCGTCTTGTCATTATCTTTATCAAACACCTCAAATTGCTTGTACAATTTTAAATTTCTGCTTGTAGTTGCTTAGATATGCTTCTCCTAATCATGGTTCTAGCATCGGAGTTGTTAAGAATTTATCTTAATCCTACTGAGTTGGATTCTAAAGAAAGTAGTTCTTCCGGTTAAGGGAAAAGATGCCTAGATTTCGTTGCAAAAAACGTTAATTTATGGATGTAAGATTTTGGCAGCCGTATGTTAAAAGCGAGCTTATAAGAAAGGAGTGTGAAACGGTACATTTGCATTGCATCCTTGGGCGACTGAAAATCAGAGGTAAAAAGAAATTGAACATGCGAAGAAGCGAGATTCTTATGGCTTCTTCGAGAAACAGATTGTTAATCTTACGTCTTCAGAAGTCAGTTACGGCTGATCTTATGTCTTCAGAAGTCGGTTACGGCTGCAACTTGTCATTGGCAGCTGCAACTTCAACTGATATGATAAAACTGGACTTCCCAGCTTCTCTCAGGTACCGTACATCTCCATTCATAAGCATCACCAACTTCCGACTGATGAACAGACTGATGCCTTCCCCTGAAACATCTCCGTTACTCCCAAACATTTTTTCTAGTAAAGCTTCAGGTATCCCGCCACAAGCATGTGTTATCCTGACCAATGTTAAAAGAAACGAAATGAATTAGCTAAGCACATGGGTATCCGTCACCATGTTCAACTTTACCCAAACTTGGTTAAACTGATGGTCTGATATGTGCCTAGATTATTACCTGATTTCCAGATGCACAAAATGAACTGATTGCCCCAACGGATTCTTGGTAAACTTAGGTGAAATGGTCAGCTGGCCTCCAGCCGGTGTGAAGTGTACTATGACCATTAAGAAATCGGCTAACACTTGTTGAAGCCTAATGCTATCACCATACAAGGTCTGAGACATAATCTCTTTAGCTGCATCCTGAATTATTCTTATACCCTTTCCTTTGCTCTTCATTGTAACTTGACTGATGACTGCAGCTAGTACGCCATGCAGAGTAAACTCGATCATTTCCAATTCCAAGTAGCTGTTCAAGTGAGGTGACAATAACAGAAAAGATGATTACTCAAACACGATGTATCTGTAATGCGTATAGTCACATTTGTCAAGTAATGATGAAGCAGATTTCACATACATAACAGGATTGCAGAATGAAGTAGGCCTAGGAAACTAATGTGGTTAGAAGATCACAAGTTTGCTGAGAGGTGGAAAATTCAGAATATAATGGATCATTTCTGAAAAGATTGGTATGTATCATACCCTTCGATTATGCTATCAATGTCCGAGTCCTCCAGAACTTTGCTCAGTTGCTGCTGGCAGTGGGCGCTCGTATGCAGCAGCTGCTTCTGTTCTTCATCCAACTGGGTCCCTTCCATCATTTTCCGAGAAAATATAATCCCAAAGAGAGGATTTTGTATCTGCCTTTTTATATAATCTAGCGTCTTCAGTCTTTTCAAAGCAGTTTTTTCTGATAATCGCTGGATATGAAGTGCTTGTTGCAGCTCCTGGCTTGCAAGCTGCAGGAAGCAGAAGACGCCAGTAACAGCACCCTCACTGTCCAATTTCTTACTCACACATAACAAGCTCTCCACATACTTCCCATTTCGAGCAAAGAAGCTGAAGGAAACCTTCCCAGTTTCCTGGCTGGTCATGGCATTATTAAGTAAAATACCCAGATTTACAAAGGCTTCTTGATTTTTGAGACGACAGCATGCCATGTTTATACCAAAAACTTCACCCAAGAGCATTTTGTCTATTACTTCCTCTCGCTTCCAACCTGTCAATTTTGTCATGGCAGCATTCCACTCGGAACACCAGCCAAATTCATCTGTCCCAAATATTGGAGGGATCAGTGGGTTTGGATTTTGTACAATTGCTTTATAGTCACCTTCAATCCGAGTGAACTTGTCCATGACTGTCTTCTGGCCTGTGATGTCTTGAGCCACAAAACAGACCCCCACAACATTTTCATTACTATCCCTGCTTGCACAAGCATTAACAACCAAGCTAATGGGGCCACTTTCAACCTTGGATCCATGCGTTGGAATCTCAAATTGAACATTATTCTCCTCTTTGCCTAATCAGAAAGAGAAACCCCCAAGCTGCAGCTTACAGAATTAAAGGAAATAGGGAAAAATATTCTACAACTTGAAAAACCAAAGAACAGAGAAACAAGGAACTCCTTTTTTGCTTTTGAGTGTATTAGACGCATAAAAGATGTGACATGCATATGCACATAACAACCAAAGGCATTAAGACATCGGTCATTGGTAATACTCCACAACAAAATTTGATAGCTAGTTATGGATAGTAAGAAAAATAATTCAAGTTTCAGGTAACAGCTAGGCAAGTCATAAAACAATAGGCTGAAAGTGTAAAACGAGAAAAAACACATACCTTGCAATGCCAAAAACAACATGTTTTTGACCAGATCAATAGAAGATTCTTCTACAAGTGTAAGAAGATGCTTGCCGATTGCTTTATCAACAGGAAGACCTGTCAACTCCGCGATTTTTGTATTCCATCCATTCACAAGCCCATCAACATCAACTGCCAAAATTGGCACGGTCGCTGTTTCAATTAATCTGACCATTTCACTAGTAACTGCTTCCAATTCTTGTAGCCCTTCAATTTTGAGGTCACTAAGCCTCAAGTGAATTGCTTTGCTATCCGTATCCATGGTTTCAATGTCTTTGAAAGCATTCCGTAGTATAAGCTGAAGAGAATGTATTGCATCCATTTCATAGTCTTTCCAAGGCAAACTCCTCGTTTTGACAGCTTGAAGGAAGGCCTTGAAGGATGACCTAGGGTGCATTTTCCTACCATCATCCTTCTCGCTAGGATCATGTTTGGCTCCACCCCATCGAACCTCTGCAGCAGTTTGGGACCGAAACCAAAAGAGCATGTCCTTGGAAGTTATTCTCACGGCTGCCATTCCGCAAACTACATCCCGAAGAGCAAGAGCACCTGGATACCCGGCATCGTTCAAGCTATCTGTACTTATACCAGTGGAATCCATATGGTACTCTGCTAGCCAGAATGCTAAATCACGAATTTGGTGATCACTCGGCGTTCTTCCTAACCTCCAAATCTTGTTCTTGTACAACAGCACAGCCCCATCACATTTCACAAGATCTGTTATATTTGGGGTTTGTGTTACGATACCCACTGGTGCATCCCGCAACAACATATCACATAAGAGTGTCTGGGTTCGCAGCATGTTTTTTTCAACAATCTGATTCTCTAATTCCAATTCCTTGTTGACATGGATAGCAAATACTTGAGCTAGAAACTCACAAGCATATCTTAGCGGGAATGGAACAAACCTGGGAGTTGTTTTATGGCATACTACTAAACCCCAAAGTTTCTTTCTTTTCTGTGGTTGCACAGAAGTAGGATTCTCATCATCTTCCTCTCCTTCATTGATTACAACCGCCATAACCAGGGAAGCAATGGAGCCCATGTTCTCCATGTATTGTAAATGGCAACTATGTGGAGCCCTTAAGGTTGAACCACACAAGGTTAGTTCAAACGGAAGCTTCTCATCTTGTAGCACTTTAACATGTTTTGCATGACAATCAACGATCATTCGAACCTTATTTTTCATAAATAGAAACCGAGCAGCCTGAGGGATATCCGTGGCTGGATAATGCAAACCCAAATACGGCTCCAAACCAGGCTTTGCAATTTCAGAGATAACTTCTCCATGGTCATCATCGTGAAACTTATAAGTCATCACCCTATCATATCCGGTGAGCTCAAAGACCTCCTGAGCCATAGCATCACAGAGCCTTTCCATGTTCCCACTAGGCAATGACTGCAATCGTGTAATTGCTTTAGCAGCAAGCTTATATGACTGCAAGGCCCCTGCAGCAGTCACGGGGGCCTCATAAGGTTTCACTGGTTCAAAGTCGATTATAAAACTACCAGTTACACGATGAACGATAGCATAAAAGGGCTTCCCAGAAGTCTTGCAATGGACTAAGATGGGATTCAAAAGTGAAACATCGCCAATTCCCAAAGCTTTCTGCAACGCTGAGGCACTGGGAACAGTGAAGATGGCCCTTATGTCGGTTCCAATTCCAAGAACCGGATGATCACCGACACTCGGGACTGCATGACTAACCATGGTCAACATTTCAGGAGCATTCACACTGTATGCAATAACCTTGAATGTCTTCTCATCTAAGGCTAGCAAGCAGCCAAAAGGCTGGATTAGTTTCCCTTTCTGGATTTGATGAAGATAAGCTGTAGTTACTTTGTCCGACCTGGGTTGATCTGCATCAACAGAACTCGAAACACGCACGGTGTTCGAGTAGTCAAACGAACTGCCTGATTCCTCAAAATCTGCATGTAGCTCTGCATCAACAGTGGTCTGAGCAATAATCCTGGCACTGTGTCTTGATCTCACAGAATTACTGGATGAGGAGTGGCTTGGTCTTGAGGAAGACATCTTCACCCAGTCTGAAGGAACACATAAAGCAAAAATAAGACCTTAAATGACTACTGGGTTGTTCTTAGGCTAAAATACATATAAGAAAGGAAAAAAGAGCCGGAATCAAACCTTAATTAGCTGAAAGGGATAAATCCCAGTAAACTTGAATCCAGCCTTGTCCAACTGATAAGGTTAACTGCTCGAAAGAAGAAACATCCAGAGAGAAGAAAGAAGAAAGTGGAACTTTTGACACGGTAATAACCAATATGTTATTATAAACAACCGAGAAAAAGAATTAAATATAAGATTTTGATAGCAAAAAACTCGATCACCTCCTCTGATGTCTGTGAGCCCTCCAACACTCTCCAATCCCAGCGCAGAGCTGGGACCACCTATCATATAATAATCACGAAAAAGGAAAAGGAAACAACAATAATTCACTACTCCCTTGTCAAATTTCCACAGATTTCCTTTGTGGGTAGGTTTCTTTTTCCTTCCTCCCTTTTGTCTGGCATCATCACGGTCCTTGATAACAAGTTGATTCATCTGTCTTCATGTTAAGCTTCGTTTCTTTGAACCCGAATTCGGAAATTCCCCAACTTTACATATACCATCTCAAATTCAACGCTCACCACACCACACAGAAACAAGACGCAATACAAGAAGAAGACGAGCGCATAGAATTTACTAATTTTATATCTCATGTTTTCTTTTCTCACCTCATTTTTATATAATAAAAAGTAAAGAGGTTTATCAGTTAAAAGAAAGCGTATCTTTGGCTCTAATACAAACAAAATTGAAGAAAGATCCATATTTTAACGATATTTCTTGACATCTCGCAAAACCCCCAACGGAACCAATATTGAATTTATTTCCAATAATTACTAGATTTGTTCGTTTTTGGTAACTTTCAGTACAGGTTACATGTTATTCAATCTCCCAACTTTCCATAATTAGAAGCTAATAAGCATTGATTTAAGTAAAGGCGAAAGAAAAAGAAAATCCAGATCCCAAGTAAATTACAAAGTGGGATCTTTATCTTATCACGGATCTCCCATCCCAACAAGCAAAAAAAGAGAAACAAATATCAGAGTGGAGCTTTCTTATGTTGGGCATGGTGGGGTCACTGTCCAGTCCAGTTGATCCTTTTGAAACGCAGGTAAATGGAATAACCCTTTCCCTTTTTTTTTTTTTTTTTTTTTTTATTACATTAGGTTTCCGACTTACGCCGGACTAATCCTAAGTCTCTAAGACCCCACCCCAAGAATCCCAGAGGAGGTAAATCTGGACACTCTCACCTCCACGGTGACTCAAACTCAAGACCTTAGACCTTAAGTGTGAAGGGTCTTGCCACTAAGAACTGGGCTACACCTGTGTGGGTCCCTTTCCCCCTTTATGCCATGGTTGATGTACTTTTGTTTCAGTTGAGTTAAGAATAATTACTTTAATGTCCTGCTATGGAGTTCGATGTCGAGCTACTTATAAATTTATAATATATATATAAATATAATATAAATTATTTATATTTAACTCATGAGTTAGAATATTTTTTAGCTTAAATTTAATTATTCATTAAACAAATAAACTTTTATCAATGATAGCTTGTGAGTTACGAATATAATTTGATATCATGCAAAGGCAATGTTAAGTTGCCTCTCATGGTTATTGTTTTTCTTTATTCATATCATTCTGATTTTTCTGCCTTAGGATTAAATAAGTAGACATGTATATAATGATTGAACAAAGAGATTGATAATGCCGATTTATCAATTTAATTGGACCTCCATCAGGTTTATAATATGCACTCCACATAACTCATATTTTAACAGATATAATATCATATTTGTACACAATAAGACAATCCATTAATCTTACATTATCCTACTTGAACAACATTATTATGAAACTTTAAAGTAAGCATATGGTTAAAACAATTCTAAACTTTGTTGTCCTATTCAATAAACTTATCATAATGAACAATGCTATCATAAGCGCCAACTTCTATAATAACATTTTAATAAGTTTATTAACAAATGACATTAACTAAATGTGAAAACATGTTTAAAAAAATACTATATAATTAAATTAAGCATTATTTCACATTCAATCATCCTTAATTTCAGCACCTTTTGCAATTCAAATGTTTTGCAGAAATTCATAATGACTCATGTACGAGTCTGTATGTTTAATATCTTTGAATCTCAAGATACATACATATATGTGTCAAAAGGTGTACAAAATGACTATAAATATACATGCCTCACTCTATTGCTTAAGAGTGACATAACAAATGAAATATATTGCAATTAGTACAAAAGCCTTCTTTATTGACAGTTATTAACAACAATCATATACAATAGCTACAAATCCCCATTAATCAAAGGAATCAAAAGAACTAAAAGGACTCATGTTAGCAACATGTTTTTGATAAACATTTGGTCATAATCCTTTAGTTAGCGAATCAACTATCATATCACTAGCAGCTATGTGTTCTATTACAATATAACCATTTTTAACAAGCTCTTTTAATGTTAAAAAACTTAATTTCCATATTGTTGACATTGCATTTTCACCCCTTGTACATGCATGCTTAGTTGCCGTTTTGAGTATGTGTTACAATTTATTTCCTTATTAGGATGACTTGATATGACTTCCTGTTCCTATTCCCGTTCTTGAGATTAAGTTGCAAACATGAACTTTTTGTCTTCACATGTCATTTGGACCTGCAGTACACCCACTGTTTAACCCATGTAAGATGACACCTAACCTAGGGTTGACATACCTCCCAAGGCTCATATAAATACCCTTTGGGTATTAGCCTTATACAATAACAATCATATAACAAAAATAATTTAATTCTAAGGCTTAAACTTATTCAAAATTAAAACAACACCTAATTAAACAATTAGGATTAGTGATAAACTTGACTCACTAAAATCCCTAAACATTTTAAATTTGGAGAAGAATTTGCTAGCCTTGGTAAGTCCCTTTTCTCCCTTTTTCTTTTAATTTCATGCTTTGATTTGTGTTTTGGTTGCTATACTAAATGTTATAATGTCATTAAGGGCGGCCTATACCCTAAATGACTTATGATAATAAAAAATGGCATTTACATTTGTGCTTTTCGCTATTTTCACTCGATGAACATGATGTACGTCATATATATTATTATATATGACGTATGTCACATGTCCAACATAAATGTGTGATGCATATACATGATATGCAATACATATTATAATATTTTTCAAAATGTACGACACATCTAGCATAATGTGCGACACATATACTTAACTAGATTAGTCGAAATCCATTTTTCACTTTTCTTTCAATGCGACACTGAATGTATTTGATGTTTTTAATGATGTTTGTGGCCTCACAATGATTTAAATGCATAAGATCTATCATAAATCATCACTTTTTATTTGATTTTGGCTTCAAAATTGAATTTACTTGAGTTAAATGTTATTTTAACTTAATTGCTTATGATTGACATGATTGAAAGTTCCATTGAGTGTTTGATCTAAACCTTAATTAATACTAATGATATTATGATCCTTAATTATGAATTCCATGATCTAAATTAGTTGATTTTGCTATTAAATCAATGCTATTTTGCTTATTTTTTAATTAAATGCTATTTTAATTGATTTTGTGTTTGTTGTTATCATAAATAAACCCTAATTGGATGTTGAATCCATTCTAAGTGAGATTGCCAAAATGGTCATAGAATCTTCCAATTATCATATGATTGATTTTTATCAAAAACAGATTATTTCCATATTTGGCATTTGACACTTTCCATATTTGACATTATTTTCATATTTGAAACTTTCCATATTTGATATTATTTTCATATTTTACACTTTCCATAATTGACATTATTTCCATATTTGGCACTATCCATATTTGGTATTATTTCCATATTTAGCACTTTCCATATTTGACATTATTTCCATATTTGATACTTTTCATATTTAGCATACTTTCCATTTTTAGAACTTTCTTTTTTAGAAACTTTCCTTTTTTGCACTTTTCATAATCATGCATTAACGCTCATATTGCATGAGGATTTCCCAAATTGGAGGAGATGTTACTACACATCTTGGATTTATGTAAAAGCGAAGACCCCATTGTAATAAAATAGGTTTCTATTTTGTTATTTCCTTAGGTTGTATTATTTTTACATCTCCTATGTATTCCCTTTTATCTCTCCTATCCCTTTCATCGACTATTACTTAAGTTTTATTTTGTATGGATGGTTTTATTTTGCTATTATATTTGCTATAATATATACCATGTCTCATGCCACCTTATACACAACTATCCTATGTGATATGCCACTATGCCATTATGCTATGTCATGTCATATGTCATTATGCCATGCCATGTCACATGCCACGCCATGTCACATGCCACATCATATGTCATGTCAAATGTTATATCACACACACATCATTATGCCATGTCATGCATATGTCATGTTGTTACATTATATCATCACTTCATATGTCATACATATGTCATGCCATCCAAATGCCATACTTATGTGATATAGCTTTATATGTCATTCTACTTTGCTATGTTATGTTATGTTTATTGCTATGACATACCGCATTGTGTGCTTACATTATACTATTGCTTGATCGTCTGCCTAGGATAATTAATCTAATTAAAATGGTAAAATTGATCTTGGAAACTCATAGAAAATAGATCCTCACCATCCAAACCCATCTTTAAAGGGTTTAACTTAACACTCATGCTATGGGTAGGTTGAACCAAATCTAAAACTATCCAGTTGTGACTCCCTTATGACTCTTTCAAGTCTGTATCATTCCTCGAGGTAGCCCCTCAAGAAGATTACACTTTCATTCTAAGTGAACTCTCAGTCCGTGTGTTGTAAGTCTTACTCTAGGTTGCGATAAAAGCCCCGCCCATAGTGGCAACTTCATTGGGGATACAAGGTGAAAGAGTGGTAGCATCTAAAGGTTTCCATATCAATTTTCTCATAATAGTTGGATTAATTGTATTGCATCATGTACACAGTTTGTGTTTGCACATACTACCCTTATCCCGAGTCAAACCAATGATTATAGGTAAGTGAGTACCTTGGACTCCATTCAACTCCTTGGGAAAGCAAGTTTGCCCTCACCACTCACTGCCTTATACTATTGGCCATCAATGATTTCTAAAACGCATAGATGCTATGTATAGCTCTATATCAATGATTCCATTAAGTTGGATAGGTTATGGACAATATGGCGAGAAATCTTAGCCTACATTTACCGGACTAAAGCCTATTTAGCTAACTATAGCAACATTCCAAAACTAGGATCCCTTGATTGCATGCGATATGGATCAATGCCTTATCATATCATTGGATTTTCCCAAATCCAATGCATTTCCTTGTCTCATATTGTTTTGCTAAGAGTTAGAATCCTTTCATGATTCTATAATGGTTGCATAACTTCATACCTCATTCTATTAACATTGTCTTATCATAATAATATGATAATGTCGTATTGCTCTATTAAGAGTTAGAATCCTTTCATGATTCTATGATAATTGCATAACCTCATGCCTCATTCTATTGGCATTCTCTTATCATAACAATATAATTATGAAATATTGCTCTGCTAAGAGTTAGAATCCTCTCATGATTCTATGATGGTTACATAACCTCATGCCTAATTTTATTGGCATTCTCTTATCATAGCAATATGATCATACCGAAATGCTATTGAATTTTCATCGTAATCCCTTATATGATTAGGCAATTATCACCCTTTTCGCTTGCCTCATATGCTGAGAGTATCACGCCTCGAGTTCCAGTGTAACTTCGGGCTAGTATCCTACCTAGGAGATATTTGGACCAACCAATTTTCATGGAGATATAAGGGTGGCAGGGAGTGTTACTACAATCTACATGTTCGTTAACCTTTTCATGTTTTCTATCCAACACGTATACAAGCATACCCATGCAATTTTTCTTAACAAATTTCCTTTTACAGCCATAATGCCAGATGTTTCTTACCATCGATCATGCATACATCCTATGTGTTGCCTCACATGCATATGTATACTAACCAATTTCCTTTTTCAGCTATAACACCGAATATTTTCTAGCATAAGCCATACATACATCCTATGTGTCACATCACATACACTCTATACAAGCACATACACATACATATGGATTCATGCTAACCTTTTCTATCATGTGTAGAAACATATAAGAACCACAGCTTGCCAAGGATCTCACCACTCTATTTGAGGTTACCGTTACTATATTCAATGATGCTTCACTTGCTATAGTTTAATAGCTCATCGACCAATCAATGGCCATGCTTTTGTCCAATGACTTCAAAGATCTCCTACAATAATAGATCCAAGAGGATCTTAATCCCGGGGAGTTTGTCACTCCACCAGCCCCTATCAAGGAGAAGAGGAAGATGATCAACATGTATGATGTTGAGACGAATGACAATGTCTCACTCCACATGCATGACATCTACAAATTTGAAACTTCTGCATTAGAACAAAAGATAGAATAGCTACAATCCATCATGAAGAATAAGGGGATGGGCTCCGACCTGGACTTTGATGAGTTCTCTGTACAAGCTATCAAGGGGCTACCTAGTAAGTTCAAGCTTCCTGATGTTCCCAAGAATAGTGGAGTTAGGGACCCAAAGAATCATCTCAAAACTTATACCATGATAATGAGCACTACCAACTTATCAGATGATTAGATAATCTGGCTATTCTTCATTTCATTAAAGGGACTAATGTTGGCTTGGTACCATAGTCTTAACAAGCTGACCACGATCAAATGGAAGCCTCTTTGCATTACTTTTTGCAAGCAGTATGGGTTCAAGTCTCGCTTTGATGTCATACTGATGGACTTGGACATGGTGAAACAAAAGACCAATGAGTCCTTCATGGATTATTTTAACCGCTGGATAGACAAAACTGCACTAGTTAGATAGAAGCTGTCAAAGTTTGACATGATCAATAAGCTCATCATAGGGTCACTACCACTCTATTAGGATAACTTGGAGTATCAAACATTGCACAGGTTTGAAGACATATACTCAGTTGGTTAAAGGATTAAGCAAATCGAGGGGCTGAAGAAGAAGGAACCTTTCTTCATCAAACTTAAAACCATCACCTTCACCTAAATACAACATAAATCCCACTACATCAACACCTTACAAACACCAAACCCTATACTTCAAAACACTACCCAAACCTGGAGGTACTCAAATCTTAGGATGCCACTTTCCAAGGTTTTCAGGTGTCTCCAAGAAGCTAAACTTCCAAACAGTACCCCCAGCCTTAGTAGACATCAAAACCTACTATTACTACCACCAATATCATGTCCATAACACTGATGACTACTACTCTCTTAGGTGGGTCATCCAAGACCTTATCGATTCGGGTGAACTTGAGGATCCCGATAAATCCAAGCTTTCCATCAAGATAAACCCATTACCAACCTACTATAAGACTAAAAGAACCTACATGATCCAATCGAGGCTCCTAAAATCTTTTATCCTTAACTCTTTCTTTCCCCTCGACAGTAAGAAGATTGCTCGGTAGCATGATCAAGCTCCCAAGTTACCTAATTTATATGACATTGTTGATCAATAATTCACCATCTTTGATGATGTTTATGACTTATCAGCCTTGACAACACCACAAATGGTTGCTGCTACCTCCACCATCAGCCTTGATGGTGACTTTCAGATCCTTGGTGATGTTGTTGACTTCACCACCAATTGCCTTGAGCTAGAAATGATTATAGTTACCACATTGGAGACCAAGCTGTAAAGCCTAGATAAGGGAGATCTGATGCTTTTGAAGGTCTATGAGGACATCGCTGCTCTAGTAGATAGTACCTTCGATGAGCTCTTATATGAGGATGATGACATCTTAATTTCTGTTTTATTCAATGATGATGTAATCCCTTCTAAATATAATGTAATAAAGAATAATTTTGCTTATGTTTGTGATATGTATTGTAATGGCATTGTTCATGAACATGAGCATTACATAAGCATCTTTGATATTAAGGCATCATGCATTGAAAATGTTAACATTAGTATAAATGACAAGCCTTGTCTACTCTAGATTATATCAGACTTTACCTTTGAAGAGAGAACATAAATAATCAGAGTCTTGAAACAATATTTAAAAGCCTTTGCTTTAAGCTACGAAGACATGTCAAGTGTCGATAGAATCATTATGGAACATAAAATTTTGATCAAGCTTGGGTTTAAGCCGGTTAAATAGAAATTACATTGGCTCCAATCAGAATGGGCTCAAAAAGTTAAGGAGGATGTCTAGAAGCAATTAGATGCCAAGTTCCTCAAGGTGGTTGACTATCCAAAATGGTTGGCCAATGTAATTCCAATTCCTAAGGATGATGGCAGGGTCAGAGCCTGTGTAGACTACAGGGATTTGAATAAAGCATGCATGAAGGATGACTTTACATTACCCCATATCAATGTGCTAGTTGATAGTATAGCTGCTAGTGCTATGTATTCATTCATTGATGGATTCTCTCTAGGTACAACCAAATCCTAATTGCTATTATTAATAAGGTGAAGATAGCTTTCATCACAGAATGAGGGATTTATTGCTACAAGGTCATGCCCTTTGGCTTAAAGAATGCAGGTGTTACCTACAAGAGAGCCACAATAACCTTGTTGCATGATCTAATCCACAAAGAGGTTGAAGTCTATGTAGATGACATGATGGTCAAATATCCCACCAGAGGAGAGCATCTGACTGCTCTTGATAGATTTCTTGTACAGGTTGAGAAGTACGGATTTAGGCTAAATCTAATTAAGTGCACATTTGGGGTGACGTCTAATAAGCTGTGAGGTCATGTAGTCAGTCAGAGTGGAATTAAGGTAGATCCTGATAAGGAAAAGTCGATTTATGAGATGCTTATTCCTAGAACTAAGATCGAAGTCAAGGAATATCTATGATAACTCTAATACATTAATAGGTTCATTACTAAGCGCACTACCATATATGAGCCAATCTTCAAGATCTTGAGAAAGAACCAGCCTTTGGTTTAGGATGAGAACTGCCAGTTTGCATTTGAGAGGGTGAAGCATTACCTCTCTAACCCATCAATTCTATAGTTGCCTCAACCGGGGAAGCCATTATTACTTTATTTAGCCTTAGAGGAAGAGTCAGTGGCTGCTATGATTGCTTAGGAGAATGAAGCTGGTGTCGAGCATGTAGTCTACTATCTGAGTAAGAAGCTATTGTGAATAGAGTGCAAGTACAACATTGTCAATAAACTATGCATGGTTATAGTCTAAGTCACTAAGAAGCTAAGATATTACTTCTAATCATACCAAGTTTAAGCAATCTTCAAGGTCAATCCTATGAAGTATTTATGTGAAGCTCCTTCACTGGCGAGGAAGCTTTCCAGTTGGCTGATCTTGTTTTCAAAATTTGATGTGTAGTACATGACTAAGAAAGTGATCAAATGTAGAGTGATTGTCGAATTCTTAGTATCTAGGCTAGTGGATGGCTTTAAGACCTTTGAACTGGATATCCTAGATGAGCACTTGGGGGTAGTCGATGTTTAAAAATGGTAGTTGCACTTTAATGGTGTAGTCAATAAAAGAGGTGCAGGTATAGGGATTATGCTAATCACTCTTAAAGGCAAATTGATCATGCTCTCGAAGCGGTTGAGCTTCCCAGTCACCAACAACATGGTTGGATATGACGCATGCCTATTCAAACTTAAAATACTGTTGATGATTAGGGCCCATGAAGTTGAAGTGTTTGATGATTTGATACTTATCATTCACCAGTCCATGGCCAAGTGGAATATCAAAGAAAGAACGGCTTAAGCCTTATGTTGAATACATGAAGCTCATGATTTGTAACTTCAGCTCATATAAATTCATTCATACCATAAGTGATGAGAATCAGATGGCTAATGCCTTGGCCACACTAGCTTTAGTATGTGAGTAACCATAGTGTAAAGTTTAGCCTATATTTATCGAGTAGTCAAAGATTCCTTGCTATAAGGGTGAATAGGTTATGTTGTTAGATCAACAAGATGAGACCCCATGGTATGTCGATATCATGAACTTTCTGAGAATCGATGCTTATTCGAAGGAAGCCAACAAGATTGATAAGCTAGCTTTATGAAGGTTAACAACCAATGTTACCTAGCATCAAGGCATTCTTTACAGAAGAACAGTTGATGATTTGTAACTCTAGTGCATATTAGGGAAGGAGATTGAGACAGTTATATAGATAATACATGTCGATGTTTAAGGGTCTCATATGAACAAATTCGCCCAGTACAAGAAGATCCTACACCAAGGGTATTTTTAGCCTACTATAGAGACAGACTTTATATAGTTCGTATGATGAAATCATGAGTGTCAAATTCACGGAGATCTGAGTCATATCCTACTAGTTGAAATGCAAAATTTGACAACATCATGGCCTTTCTCAGCTTGGAGAATTGACATTATGGGTGAGATCTATTCTAACACTTCTAATGGGCATCAATATATACTGGTGGCCGTCGACTACTTCTCTAAATGGATGGAGGAAAAATCTTATAATAAACTAAGAGCAAAGCAAGTTGCCAAGTTTATAGAGAAGAACCTTATTTACTAATATGAGGTGCCACATCACTTGGTGTCTAATAACAGTGTGCAGTTCCAAAGCTAAGTAATTGATTTATTAAAAAGATATAGGATCAAGCCCATTGATCCTCTTCATATTGCCCTCAAGCTAATGGGGCAGTTGAAGCAGCCAATAAGATGATCAAGAAGATTTTAGCCAAGATAGTGTAGACTTATCAAGATTGGCACGAGCAGTTACTATTTGCTTTGTGGGGTTATAGAACCACTGCAAGGAGTCCTATGAGTGCCACCACATACTCTTTATTTTATGGGATAGAAGTTGTATTACTAATTGAAGTGGAGCTTAAGTCACTTTAGGTTATCTTGGAAGCTCAGTTGCTGGAAGCTGAATAGAAGAGGGTAGATATAAGCAGCTGGTTGTTATTGATGAGAAGTTGGTTGTTATTGATGAGAAGCTGGTTGCTATTGATGAGAAGTAGTTAAAGACTCTATCATCTACAACTATACAAGAAATGCATGATAAATGCATTTAATAAGGAAGTCAGGCATGTTGCTATACTAAAAGGTGATCTGGTTCTAAAGCAAGCTAGATTAGCTATTTAGGACCCACACAGGAAGTTCAGACCTAATTGGGAAGGCCTATTCCTGGAGAAGGTTATGAGCTTAACCAAATTTGACTAATAGATCTGCTTATAAAAGTCCTTTAGGAACGCTATCATATAGGTTGGTATATGGGAAACCATGTCACTTACTTGTAAAGATTGAACACTTGGCATTATGGGATGTAAAGCAGTGTAATATATTAGTGGATGAAGCAAAAAAATCATAGGAACCTATAGATTCAAGAAGTAAAAGAGATTTAGAATGATGGCTATAAGAATTCAAAAATCTATAAGGAGAAAACTCATAAGCTTCATGATAAATTTTCAAGAAGGAAAGAACTGATAGTTAAGTAGAAGGTGTTATTATTCAATTCCAGACTTCAACTATTTCCTAGAAAACTAAAATCAAGATTGTTAGGACCATTTATAGTCACTAAAATTTTCCCATAAGGAGTAATTGAGATACATAATATTGACATAAGAAAGAAATTTAAGGTGAATTGATACATTTTAAAGCCATTTTTGATGGTTTTTCAAACCAACCAGCATATGAGATAATGTTGGGTTATGTGCTAGAGAAGAAATGAAAGAAGGAAAGTCGAGTTAAGACTTAAAACCATGATTAAAATTTTATTTTATGTTTTATTTTATTTTTTTATTTCATGCTTTTATGTTTATAAGAGTAGCCAATAATGTGAATCTTTTATTTAAAGTTAGTTAAGTTAGTTTTACTAGAGTCTTCTTTTACCTATGTAACATGCTCTTATAGAATAATTAATAATCCCTTAAGTAAGGAAATCATTAATTATCCTACAATGGATTTGTACAATTTTTTTGTTTTTAATTCATTTAACTATATCAATAATATGTAAATGTAATCCAATAATATTTATAAACATGAGTAATATCAATACATAATAATATGCATCCATTATACCTTGTACATATATCATATATTTGTCATTCATACCCATATTCTCATTCATCATATGAAACTTGTATTTAGTTTTACATATTAAGGTGGTATCAATATTACACATAACAAAAGTTCATAACATAAGTATTACTGTCATAAAGGTTAACGCAACAAGCTGCATATACAAAAGACATCACAGAGTATGTTACATTTGTCCAAAATTGCTCTGAGAATAAGATTCTTTAAACTCGCACCCTCCATTGACTATAGATCGATCAATCTAAACTCTCACCCAATAGTGCTGGTCCTACATTCATCAAATGATAAATGCTAAGTATAAAAATCAATAGTGTTATAAAAAGAGTAAATTATCTAAAATAACAAAAAACATCAAACCATAGTGAATAATCATTACGCAATATAATTATATCATATCATGTCACTTTACAATATTCTTTATCTGTTATAAGCAATACACATAAGATATTATGGAAAGATAGGAATAAATACCATAAAGGATCCACTATAACTTTTCCTACATCAAATACTGTATTTGAACATCATTGCTTTGTATACTTCTTTATATGAGCATAATTGTAGTGCATTCATCATTTCATCAACTGTATTTCTCATGATATATGAATGATAATGTATGTTTGTGAAAATGCAATCATGCTTTACATTCTCCCTCTAATTTTCTTATAACATTTCATATCATTTCTATATGATTATGCATAATCCATACTAGGTTCATTTCTCTATGTATCGGTACTATATGATACTCTGGTTCCCATGGGAACATAATATTTCTCTATGGTTCCATGATAGAAACCTATACTGTATGATTCCATTAAGGGAATTGATAATAACTATATGACCTAGTACACTTTCATTGAATGTTGCTCTGTATATCACTTTCTTTTCCCCTTATATCCTTTGCATGATATGTCATGAAGATACCTTTATGTATGGATGATTCATAACATGATGCATAATTGATGCTTTAATAATCATATGCAATGATGATCATATGATACCATTCATAATGTAAACTCATTACATTGATATCATAAGTAATTAAGTGAGAAATCATTATTTTAAGACTCTATGTAAGGTTATAAGGTAAATAGCATAAACCTGCTACCACTTTGCCTTTATTAATAGCTTGCGGAGAAGTTTAAGTCTCGTTATCTGAATGTGTAGCATTTTCATTTCATGTCCATTTAGTAAGGTCATTCATATATTACACATGACTTATTATCATAAAGAATCCATATCCATTATAACATGTAACGATAATTTAACTTTGATTCATAATGAGTACATAAGCATAATATCATCTTACAACATTTTACACTTCACAAGTAAAGTCATTCATGCCTTTTGACCAACATAAGTCCTTGAACCATAATTTTATTTATTAAGTGTGTTCATACATCATTAACTTTCATTTGAATATATGGTTAGCCATTATCCTCATACATACCCTTACACACCTTTGCATTTTAATATAAGTGTATGTATAAGTCATACACATGCATATTAGCATGTAAATCAAGCATGTAGAACATTGAAGCATGTATAAGACTTATCATAACATATATGAACATATATGATTAACTTTCTTCCATGCCTTTAAGTATGTATTCTTATATACAATGAAGAGTTATAAGGTCTAGGTGTGTATAACATCAAGTTTAAAAACTTAAAATGCTCATTCATTAAGGTGCCAAATCATACAAGGAAAGTTACTATTCATTTGGTCATGTGCATTAGTCATTTAGTCATTTTTACTATTATATGGTCATTTTTATTGCATGTTTTCTTCCTTTCTTCACTTAATATGCATATACCATTAAGTACCCTTACTGACCATCTTATAGATCATGAATGATACTCAATCTTAGCCCATTATCTCATGTACATCTAAAGGTGTTAAACCATGTAAATAAAGTACCAAAACTTACACATTTAAGGCATACAACACAAACTTGTCGAAACTAGGAAATGCAATTACCCTTTTTTGCACATGTTGAGACTAAATGAATTTTCAAGCTATCTTCTTGGCCTTTAACATTTATAAGCGATATACCATCAGAAACTAGACTCATCAAGGTTTCATTCAAGCTATAGCATGTAATTTTTTTCATCCATTAAGCCCTCCAAATACAAAAAGGCCGCATATCATGAAAGAGTGGCCAAAATGCACTATTTTGCATACTATATGGCATACTTATATGAAACTTGCATACAACATGCCTAAACTTGCATAATTTCACCTCTTTACTTCCTATGGAACAGGACACATATATATATTGAGTCTCACATGGTAGTTGGCATGCTAACAACCCATATAAATGACATTTTTCACATGTTACATTAAAATGCACCTTTTCAACATACCACTAACTTGTACCTTTCATACCCCTATCATATCTTATTCAAATATTCACTTTTAATTTATGAAAATTTTTTCCTAAGACTATCTATAAGCAATATGTATAGATTTACAATTACACATTCACATCTTGCATAATACATAAAGTTACATAACTTGCATATAATGGCTCATATGCTGCCTTATAAGTTTCCTTATGCATACCTTACCCATTTGACTTCCAAACCACATTAAAGTCATGACACACTAAATGAAAAGCATACATATACATGTTACACACAATCTCAGGTCCAATTAGCCAACATAAAAAACACATATCCACCCTTAAAGGCCATATGCACACATCATGTTCAAGTAACATGCTTTGCTACCCCCAAATAAACTATTCAGCATTTTCATGTAATAACTGACCTTTACATGCAACCAAACCTAATTTTCATCATCTAAACACATCATTCAATCATGTTTTCATATAAACTCAAGAGCTACATAATTATGTCCTTTGAAATAGTGAAAGGCTGAATAGTCCCCAATTAGGTAAGTTACCAATACATTCAATTATCTTTCCATCAATAGTTAAGCATACTAACTCCTCTAAATACCTTTATAAATCATTCACACACTTTAAACAATAACCAAACAATTTTCAAACACCAAAATAGAAATTCCATTCATTTGTAACATACGTCAAATTCAACAACTTAACTTTCCTATCTTTCATGATTCAATCCAATTCTTCCATTTACACATAATAAACACAACCCTACAGCAACTCACTTCTTTATTTAAGATGTAAGAAAGCATAAAGAAGAAAAAGGCATGCTTAGAGTGCATAAAACATAAAAAGAGCATGAAAATCAAAATCTATGCATGATTTTACCTCGAAAGATTGTTTTTCTTTAACTTAGAATGTAAAAGAGAAGGAGAAGAGAAGAAGCCAAATGTGTTATGGTGAAAGAAGGAGTGAAAACTGACTTATGTTCCTCAGATAATATAAGACTTAATTTGATAATGTAATATAAGACCTAATCAAATGTAGACATTTGGTAAGCTTATCTTACCTTACTTAATCCTTTTATTTCTTCTTCCTTAATACCCATTTTTACATCATTTTCATGTCATGCTTACATAAGATTGCACTTACTATTCATCATGATGTTATGGACATAAATCATACATGTAATGGTTTCCAATATTAACCTTAACTTTTCATAGAATGTTATTTGTGTCATAGCTTACCATTTAACTTACCATTGCTTCTAACTTCACTTTAACTTATGTTTACACACATACCAATGCATCACCTTACACACATAAATTTCATCATAAAGCTTCATTTAAAGCACTCAATAAAAGCATATTGTATTCTCATCTTTAGTGCATAATCACTTCTATAATCATCTTTTTACTTCCTTTTCATTTCTTTTTCTATTAATTCTATATCATGTGGAATTCCTTTAGCTATAAGACATTTCATATCACATTCGTCATATCAAAACATTCATGATTCACACCTCATTCATGTATCTCATGCATTAATCGATCATTCATTATAATATATGCATAAAATGCATGCACATAAGGATATTGTGTATGTGAAGATGTGACATCCAATTTCATAACCTTAATTTGATTTTAATTTTTGGCTTTTACAGTTACAAGAAAGGGAAGAATGAAAGTTGGGCACTTTAGATAAAAATGCACCTTTTTTTGCTAAAGGGAGGAATGAATTTTATTTTTCATTTTTATTCTCTTTCCTCTTTATTAGTTATTTATTAAATAAGTGGGTTTTTATTTAACATACTTTCTCTTTCTTTTTAGGAATTTAATTTTCATTTTCTAGCAAAAATTGATTGCTCCTAAATTAAAGAAGTTAAAGATTACAAAAAAGGTAACACAAGAAGAGCAATTGGTGGTGGAGCTCCAACAAGTAATAGACAACGAGCCGGTAAAGAGTTGATCATGTAGAAGATGAAGAGTCAGTGGTTACAATGAATAAAAAATATATTCTCCCCTTCTCTCTCATAATCGATGATTGAAACCCAACATACTAGGATTTGGATGTTCATCGGCCATAATCCTCGTAGTAGCTACCAATATCATCGTTCATGGATCTCTCCTAGGCTCACCAATGAAAAATTTGATGAAGAATATGAAGAGCTTATGCATAAAGCGACTGTCGATTTTAACTTGAGGAAGAGCAAAAAGGAGAAGAGGAAGAAGAGGAGGCTGAAATAGAAGAAATCTTAACAGAACCTGAACCAGTCAAGTTGAATGTTGCAAAACCAACACAAGAGGCATTGGCAATCAGTAGACCATGATTAAGATTGGGAAGAGCCAAAAGCATGTTGCTACCTCTAGTTTCAAAGCGTAACAGTAATTTATGATTTATTAAGAAAGAAAAGAAGAAATTTGATAAAATAGTCAATTTAAGAGTGGTACAAGGTAAGTCCATTGATTTCCCTATTATTGAAAATTTGGGTTTGAAGTGTGCTGATTTTATCAAGAATTTTATACGGCAAAAATTCTTTGAAATTAACTATCCTATTTTCTATGAGTTGGTATATTAGTTCTATAACACTTTTGTTATGGATAAACAGAAGCTGATTATTATTGATAGTGAAGAAATGATACAATTTAGGTTATTAGGGAAATAGTTTCATTTTTCTGTTAATCAATTTAATATGGCTTTAGGTTTAATTTATGACATTCTAATGAGTTTTATTATGATATACCTGATAAATTTGATGTAGAGTCTATTTAGGACAATTTAACTTTAGTTGCCCCTAAGAAGTATGACCCAAGTTCAACTCATGATTCATACTTATTGAACCATTCCTTGAATTATTTACATAGATTGCTTACATGTTTTTTTTTCTTGTAAGAATGATTCACTTAGCATTATGCCTAGGGTGGAGTTATTTTTCTAATGGTGCATGGTTGAGCATACGTAGGTTAATTTAGGTTGTTTTATTGCTTCACAGTTCAAGTCAATTATGACAACCTCTAAAAGGTTGATTCTATTATATATTATTACACATTTAGCAGTTGAGTTATAGTTGTTTGACATTTCTTCCTATAATTTGCAAAAAGCTTTTGATATATTACCTTTAGATCTTGTTAGTTTAGACGAGATAGGATTGTTGTGAAGGAAATAAGAGGTACTAGGTTATGTTTTTTTATCCCTCAAGTCTGATAATATTAAGAAAGGATAGAGTTTTTAGAAAAGGCAAACTAGCACTAGCACCCGCTTCAACATCATAACCTAAGCCTACCCTTACATCAGTGGATCCTTCTTTGCAGTAGTAGTTTGCTGTTATCAATACAAAGTTAAATAAGCTTGCTGCAAGTTTGAATGAAGCAACCTGCCAGATCTTCATTTGATTGGATTAACTAGATGTAAATGTTCATAAGCTACGTCTCAAACAAGCAAATGTTTATTCTTTTTATCTTTTAGTTTTCCTATTTTTACTACTATTGAATCATATTAGGGATAATATGATGTTTAAGTGTGGAGGGTGGAATATATGGTGTTGTTTTTCTAATTTTGCTAAGTTTTGTTTTATTAAATTTTTACCACTATTTTGCTAAATTGTTATTTTTAAGTTTTTCCAAATTTATATTTTCTTTTTCAAATCCTTTGCTTATTTTTACATTATGACTTTAGAGTTTAGAAATAGTTATTGAAAATTGGTATTTTTATGTGGTTAACTTGGATGAATGTTGTCACACCCAACTGATAAAAACATGCTTCTATAGAACGATTAATAAACATCATACTAATTGGAATCCATTAATCACCCTAAGGATTTGTGAATTTTTACTTTGATGAAATATATTCTATCTATATTTATAACTATTAACTTTATTATCTATGGCTTTATATCATCACCTATTCATAAATATATCCACATATAAATTATGGCTTGTCATCAAACAACTATTGCATATATATCATTCATATAATTGAAACAAGCCACACACTTAATAAGTTTAGCATCTCTACTATTACACAAGCATAAAATATTTTACTACCTATAAATTGTACAATGATAGTTCCTGTAGACCTTGACTTTTCACCTATGTGCTGTAATTTCAGATTTTCTTTGATTCAATTTGGTAAGGTCCTCGATATTGATCCCGATTTGCATATATACCTTTTAGCCTCCCACAAGTGCTTTGGACATGCGAAGCATGTTACATTTTGCTTGTGGAAGGTGGAGCACATAACATGTATTTTCTAATATGCAGGGCATATAGTGCTACATGCTATACATGTTCAGTAGATATACACATAGTGCACAACCTTTTCCCATCAAAATCTAATATGCTCCATATGTCACCATGCATTTATAACCTAAATGATGCTCATTGGGCATGGGACATACACCCTAATGCATTCTTATTAGGGGGGCACACATAGGTGGAAAATACTACTTGTTAGGCATGTACTACTATATGATGCACATATAGCCTTTTCTGGACTATATGCTATGCATATTCAGTTAAATTTTATAGAATCCCATATTGTTTATTTATTTTTGACAACTCACAATCCACACCTATAAATGTAAACCATTTATTTATTAGAAAAAGGTCTGAAAATTGCTAATTATGGCTAAACTTTACCAAAATCACTCCTTAATTATACCCTTAATTAAGTTGCTAATTAGGATTAGAGACTAATTAATCCTCACTTTAAATCCCTAAACTCATTTGGCATTAAGATCTGAAGCTAATCTTCATTTGTGAGTGTTGGAATGTCTCTTCCTTTCTCATTTTCTCTTGATTTTATTGTGGGTTTGTGATTTATGCTTTTCATTGATTGGCTTCAATCATGAATGTAACAGTAGCATTCTTAGCTTTTTCATAGCTAGAATGATATGTGACAGTTACATATTCATTTGGGTTTGTGACTTGATTCATGTTTTTGCTTAAAAACTCAATTTCCTTCTATTTCTAGTTGTTACAAGCGACACATATCACAGTACATGTAGCGCATATAGCCTATATGTAGCACATATTATAGTATATGTGCCAGTTTTCAGCTAATTCATGATTTTTCACTCATTTCACTTATTTTACGATGCTAATCGAAGTTTTCAATGACATTAATGGTTTCATAGTAACCCTAATGATCTGAAGTCATCATACATTAATTCAATTTGATTAATTTTGGCTTCAAAATTAATTATCAAGTTAAGTGCTTCTTTAATTTGATATTTATTGCAATTGATATGATTGGACTTGAATTAGATGTGTTATCTATCTCTAATTGATGATTGGATGATATTAGAGTCCTCTAATTTCATTTTTCATGATAAATTTAGCTGATTTTGCTATTAAATCAATTGATTTGCTTGTTTTCTTAATTAAATGCTATTTAATTGTATTTTATTTATCATTTAACATGATTTGCTTAATTAGATGTCGTTTCATTTCTAAATGATATCACATATGATCTTAGAATCTTCTAATTATGCTTTTAATTGATTTTTCCTAAAATTGATTACTTTTGCATGATTTTCATGACCCAAATTATGTTTAATGTTGCATTTTCATGAGTGTTTCCATTACATTCATTAGACTTTGCCCCTTGATTCATGCTTTCACATGGCATAGAATTGGTCATTTATGTCTAACATCTTGCTCGTTACCTCACGTTTATTTGTCTATTTGCATTTTTTATTCATGCATTTTGGTTTGTGCTACCTAAAGTTATTTTCTCGAGTGAAGGAGATGTTGCTTAATGTCTCAGATTTCCATATTGTTGAGGATTCTTTATAATAGAATATGCTTCTATTTTATTTCCCCGGTATGTATGATTTAGCTTTATTTCATCGTGTATCCCCATCTCTATCTTTCCCTTACTTTAGGCCATTATTGATTTTCATTCATGTTACTATGGTTGATTTATCATTGCTATATGATGTATGATATACCATGTCATCTTTCATATATCATGCCTATGTCATGCCATTTCACATATCATGCCTATGCCATATCATTTGTCATATGTCATGTTTATGCTATATCATCTTTCATATGTCATGCTTATACCATGTCATCTCACATGCGATGCCCATACCATGTTTCATTTATCATGATTGTCATATCATATTTATCATGTTATATTTGCTATGATTACTGCCATGCTATCACATTGTATGCTTATTTCATGCTTATGAATGTTCAACGGCCTAGGATAATTAACTCGACTAAAATGGTAAAATCAAATTTAAAACTCTAAGGGAATAGATCTTCACCACCTAAACTCATCTCTGAAGGGTTTGACTTAGTACTCATATTATGGATTGGTTAAACCAAATCTAGAACCATCGAGTAATAACTCCATCTTGTAACTCTTTTAAGTTCATTTCATTCCTTGAGGTAGCCCCTCGAGAAGATAGTACTTTTGCTCCAAGTAGGTCTCTAGTGCAATATATCATAAGCCTCACTTTAGGTTGCAACAAAAGCCCTTCCTATAGTTGCATAACAAAAACATCAGCTAGGAATATATTATACTATCAAAACATGTTTTCAAGGATCATATAAAACTCAAAGTATCTTATTTGCTCTTGTACTTCATTGATATAGATGTCCCTCTAAACTACTTTAATATGTGTTCATCAAATTATAAACATTGAGTATAAAACTTAATAATGTCTAATAATAATTGTAATATGAATAAAATTCTATTTTCTTTTTATAACAAATATAATTAATTATCAAAATAAATAATGAACAATCATAGTAGTATATCATTATAAATATTGCAGCTAACAAATTATACAATCAATAATGAAATATCATTATTATAATTCTCTCTTAATAACTTATACATATGTCACTTTGATGGATCAACCATATTATTACTCTATACATCAATAGAATAACATTGATATGTTTTATGTCAATGAATGTAAATATGAATTGTATTTCTCTTTTCTTATAGCAATGATATGCTATATGGTAATGAATGCAAATATGTATTATATTCCTTTATTCTCTATCATTTCATCATTTCTCCATAAATTCATCATTTTTTTGTGAATTCACTATTTCTCTATGAATTCATCATTTCTTTATGAATTCATCATTTCTTTGTGAATTTGTCATGTCTCTATGAATTCATCATTTCCTTGTGAATTTATCATTTCTCTATCTCTGATTGAACATAATCTATACTAGGTATATTTTCAATAATTTATTTTCTTAGTACATTTATGTATTCTCTGTCTTTGTACCATTACAATATATCAATATTCTAGCCTCCCTTATTTTGCCCTTTATGCATGTATATATATATATATAACTGTGCATTCCTTATTTCTCCAAAATGTCATGCTAATGATATATGATACATGACTGTATTATGTATGTATTTATATGATGACTACACAGTTATAAATTGATAGTATTTTTAGATATATCTATATATCACATATTTGAAATTAATAAATAATAATCAAATGTTCATAATGTTTTACAATAATATGCTTATATCATCAAGCCTTTTATTTTACCTACGAATTTCATTTTCAAGTTAATTATTATTAAACATAAATATGTTTTAGCTTTACCTTTATCTATTTATCAAATTTGAGTTTCAATATGCATGTCCTTTGCACCTGTTACATTTTAATTCTTTATTATCCTTAATCAAATAAATTAAGATAATAATTCAATTCATAACATAACTCAACACGTATCAACTTTTATCTCATTTCATAACTTTACCTTAATCTACCTTTTATTTGCATTTAAATGTATACAAGTTATGTTATTTAACCTATTTTAACAATATCATCTCATGAACAGATAATCACAACATTAATTATTTTTTTTCTATTGCATATTTATATAACCAGGTCATAGGTATAAAATAAACATTTGTTT
This sequence comes from Dalechampia spathulata, assembly GCA_948192965.1. Classification (NCBI taxonomy): domain Eukaryota; kingdom Viridiplantae; phylum Streptophyta; class Magnoliopsida; order Malpighiales; family Euphorbiaceae; genus Dalechampia; species Dalechampia spathulata. The sequence goes on from CANYBF012018338.1 coordinate 66,641, forward strand.
AATCGTGCTTAACTCTTATATTAATATGTGCACTTAACTTGATTAGTAGCTCATACCTCACTTATTTAAGAATGATAACACACATGCATGAATTCAATTTATCCTTAATAATTCACATATACTTGGTTAAGGAATAACACTCATTTGCTGATCAGCTCATACATACATAAAGATGCATTGTTGATCTAATAGTTATGTAATTAATTACATAAGTCAAATTTAATAAATTCAAAAGTAAGTCATTTTCAAGGAGCTAATTAATATGCTTAGCTTCTAACTTAAGTTTGATCACTTTTGAAAATCAGCTTTTTAAAAATTAACTCCAATGTACCATTATACAGTTTTATCTTCAGCATGTTATTGTTAAAGAATCAATTAATGTATTTAGTTCCTTCCTAACTATCAGTAAATTTGTCCTTACTAATCACACGTTAATTACATGATCTAAATTTTGTAAATGAATTATGCATGGTGACTTCATACATAAGTTATATCATACATATAAACACTTTTAAATAAGCTTTAAAATGTGCTAATTATGTAATCTTATTATAAAACCAATGTATGCATAAATGAGTTCTATCCTAACTAGGTAACCATCATAACACTTAGAAGAAAGGAAACAACAAGTGCATGCAAACTTAATAATTCAACAACCAATAGCCTAATAAGCCTTTCTTATATTTATTTATATACTCATAAAGCATGATAAAATACAACGGTTTCCATCTTATACTTCCTAAAGATTAACACATACATTAATTCCATTGTGACCCATGGTCAGAAGGTATTAGGTTGCTCAATAAGTCAAAACGGTATACAAATTTAATGCATTAATTTAGCTCCATAATTCAATCAAACTTGCATCACACATTATCATTTACACATATACAGTTCATACAATCCGATACCATATCATGCATAAGTCTTACTATACTAATATTACTTTCACTAAAAGCTATACGAACATTCTCAATTTCAACAAGTTTTCTACTTAGGTTTACTATCCCATTCACATATAAATAAGAGAGGTATACATTTATAATATACAATTATTTTACTCCCTAGACAATAGCTATGTGCACCTATTATTTGCATTTTTAAGTTATATTCAATTCTACAATTTCCCCAAACCCTTCATATCTTTATGCATTCCAAATAAATGTCCATAATTTAAGACATTAATAATTTAGGGGAAATATATGTGTATATTCCTTAACATGAGCATCCATTAATCAAAATCTCAAAATAAAAATTTCTTTTCCAACCTTATATTAATATGTTTACAAACCTGTGCATATCTACAACATCATATGACCCAATAATATTTATATTTAGTTGGAAGCTCTTACATAAACACCTTGTCTACCTATATTCTTAATTGTGTCATTTATAGATTGTTATGTAACCAGTAGCATAATTATTAACCATATGGTTATTTAATCTCTACTAAACTCAGCGCCTTAAGCAGTTAACATCAACAAGTTATATATATAACCACACTTGGTTATTTAGAAGAAAAAAAAAAGAAATAAGCCTAACATTATTGCCATACATCTATCATTAACAACCTTTATAATAGAAGTCCAGTCTAACAAACTGGTTATTCTTTAACTCTTCGATAACTATCAAAGAAACTAACATGTACATATACACGTAGATTGTTACACAAGTGGTCACCCACCTAAGCCTATAAATTTCTTCAATTTACATTGCAAGTTTGGTAGTTAAATCATATAAGACATAAGTGCTTAAGTTTTCTAAAGTTTCATGTCAACTTCATGCATAAACACATATATATTCATAATCATACCAACTTACCAAGTAAGAAAATTAAGATGAGATTGAACCTCCATGACAGTCTTTTAACTATCTAACTATCAACTTTATCCAACTAAAAGGAAGCGGTTCACCATTTATTTTATGTTACTCAGTTGCTCGTAAGATAAAATTTTAGAAATGTTATGGATCTTCTTTGGGTTCTTTTTTCTTTATTTATCTTAAAAATTAATTAAGAATTTCTTTCTATCCATCGCCTTACAACTTTCACTAAACTATTATATAGTGGCAAAATTTTTTATCCTTTCTATGAGTTGTTAACTAATATTAATATATATTAACATAATTAGTTAGTACTTATTATAAATTCATTCAATTGATTTGAGTAATTTACATATATACTCTATTAATTCTTTCAATAGTATTTCATCTACTTTGTAATTAAATTTAATGATACTTAGATGCTTACAACATGTCTTATTCTTTAAATTTTATTTAACTCATTAGAACATTATTTATCCATAGCTTGTACCCTTATTTAATAGAATAGTGACTCATATAGATAATATATATTTTTCCACTTTAATCTTACTAATTAATTAATTAATTAGAAAACAATATAAAACTATATTCTTTATAACATTCATCACTATTCTATCCTATGTTATTAAGCACTTCTTAATTAAAATTTTATAAAATATGCATAATTTAATTAAAATCATTAACTATATCTATTCTAGTATCTATAAATAGATAAATTAATTTATTAATTAATGGTTATGATAAATGCTAACCATTCAGACAATGTATGATGAATTTTTATGATAATAGCCTAAAGAATATAATACACATGCCTTAAATTTGGATAATTTGCATGTTTCATTTGTTAGCACATATGTAAAAATGCTTATTCTTGCCAAATATTCATGTTACTAAAAATTAAGAAGTCTTCAAGACTAGAAAAAAAAAAAGAAAAGCAAAGCAAAAGAAAAGAAAAATAAAACATGTGGTTTCACCAATATTAATTTATTTAAGTGGTACGACACTCAAGTTCCTTAAGCAACCTTTACGTATGGAGAAATTTATATTGGGAGAATTATACCCCTGTTAAACTATCAATAATTTGAAAAAACACCATCTAAGGGAGGCAAATACACCATCACTTGTTGGGTTAGGTGGTTCAGGCTTAATTCCTCTTAAGTAACCTTTATTAATGGAGATATTAGTGATGGGAGAGTGACCCCCTTAAGGGTTGAATTGAACATCTCAAACCTAATTCCCCTTCTGAAAGAAAAAATAAAGAAAAGTTGTAAAAATATGGTTCTTGTTAGATAATGTTGATTGTGGTATATGATATTTAGTAGGTTTTGAGCTATTTATCTCAGATTAGCATATGAAAAATTATTTTTGCTTAGTCACAATTGATTTATAGATGTGCATTTTCCTATTTAGGTTAAGATTCATAGAGTTCTATTATATAATTATTGAGGTGTTAAGTGTTTTGAAGAGCTGGTTACATATCGAATGTTGATTTTTTATTACTATTTCTATTGTCTTTTAGTACAATATTTTAATGATTTTGGAAGTTCAATTAAGAAATGGGAGTTCAAATGCTTGAGGACAAGCATTCAACAAGTGTGGAGGAATATGATTTAACACAAATATGCATATATTTTAGTATTTTATTGGTCTATTTTATATGTATTAAATCTTCAAGAATAGTTGACTTTTGATGTTTTTGAATTTTGTAAGATTTTTAGGTAAAAAGTAAAAAAGGAAGGTAAAAAGGGTGTTTTGTCAAGAAATTGGAAACATCAGCTACTTATGACAAGTGATTATGGTCATAAGGAGAACAAATTTTGTAGAAATCAATATAAAGAGATTAGAAATTCAAATTTTATATTTTTATTTAGAAATCATATTAGATATTCTATTAGGAGATAGAAATATATTTTTATAAATGGGAGGATTATTCCCATTATAGAGATGGCCTTTTTACTAGAATTTTACTCTTGTCATTTTATTTAGTTTTTCATCAATAAAGGTTTATTTCATTTATTTTATGTTGTAAGCTAGTGATGCAAGGATAGATTATTATTATTCTCAGATAAAAGCAACACAAGAGTTCATTGTTTATGACATGTGAGATCTAAGTAAACTTAATTCCTTAGATTTCTCATTATTTTCTTTAATCTTGAAAATCATATAACCATTATCATTTTTTAAAAGTGTGTAATTTTAGCCCATTGCATAAGTTTAATAATGATAAATCACCATATGAGTTATTAGATCCAAATGTCTTCCTAACTTGTTGTTTGTGATAACCTAAGGAGTTATCATTCCTAATAAGAGTTTTAATCTTCCTTATAGATTATTGTAATCTAGCATGAACAATACAAACATTTTTTACTGTTAGTTTGAATCAGGTTCCTTTAGTTCCTTAAGCAGTTATTGATAGACATGTGAAAGGCTTTCTCTCTATGTTTACTCAATAGTTAGAATTAATTGTAAAGTTGCTTCCTGGTCACTTTAATATTGAGGGATTAGTTGTGAGAAGCTGCTTTCATAGCTATAATCAGTTTAATAAGTGGTCTTAGAATGATCAATGTATCAATGACCATGCAATGAACATGAACAATTGCTTGCTTTTGGTTAAGAGACTTTACCATCTGAATATTTTCTAAATTATTTTTAATCTTTTTTATTTTTGATAATTTATTTCTTCTTAAAATACTTGCAAATGATCAAATGATCTTTTATTCCTGTAAGGTCGACATTTGTTTCATGTACTGTAAAAGTTTATATTTTCTACAAAGGAAGTAGGAAAATAATTTGTTAGATTTGGCACCCATCACACCTAGATGCAACAATTAGGATTCTCAAGCCTCAGCATGAGCATTCATTTTCAGTTCATCAAGTTCTAATCAATAATTTTCTTTAGATTTTGATGAAAATTTATTATATAATTAGGTCTCATTTTGTTAACTTGTAGTTAGTATGTATCACTTCTAAAATGAGCTTAATCATGGGGTAAACTCTTAGCATTAATTTTCACCCCAAAATCCATTTTTGTATTATTTAGCCTAATGATGATATTAACTTTTGATTCATAATTGCAAACATATATTTTAGCATCATGCAAGTATTCTAGGCATCTGGAGCATGTTGCATTTAGCTTTTTGATCTTCTACATGCACGATAAAAAATTAAGTTTATGTATGTGACCTCTCTATTTTACTGAAACATAACATGTCATATGCTCCTCTAATATTTTTGGACATGAGGAATCTAACGTGCATGTGGCATACATTATATTTTGACTATATTAGCTAGCACATGTTACATTAATTTTACAATATATGCCATATGTTTCCATTTTCTACAATGTGTGACACATGTTGTACTCTAGAGACCAAAATCCCATATTGCCCACTTATTTTAAAGCTTTTTTAAAAGGGGTCAAAAATTAATTAAACTTCCTAAAACTCTACTAAAATTACATCAAATACTTAAAATTAATCATGATTAGACTTAATTAGCATAATTAAGGACTAATTTAATTCTTTCTTTGAAATTAGAAATCAAGTTTGTTAGCTTTTAACTTTGATAAGCTCCTCCAAGCTCCTAATTTTTGCTTTTATTATCTTGATTTACATTGTCCTATATTTTTTATTCATGGATATTTTTTATTTATCTTTTTCATTTATAATTTGCTTAAAATTTAAATGTATCAATAGTGTTGTTGGACCTTGGGGGTCTTTGATTTTAGTTTTGATGTTAGACAAATAATGTTTTATGAAAATTATTGAAGTTTTAAGTGTTTTAAGTTTTATCTAGGCGTACCAGTTTTGGTATGGGCACACCGGAGCTCTAAGGAAGTCCTGAGTTCTTGAGTACCAATTGATGTATTCTTAAGTATCTCTTTATTTCTTGAGTTGTAAATCCCTTGAAAAGAATTTTTGGGTTTCCAATCCTTGTTGTCTTTCTCTTAAAATATGTTTTAAGAGATAGGAAGAGATTGTGATTGAGTTAGATTTAGTGTGAGCCTTAGGAAAACACTTGTTGTAAGGGTTTAATGTGAGCTTTGGGAAAACACTAGTGATTGAATTCTTGTGAGAAGAATTCTTTGTTGTATTTGTGAAGTTATTAGTGGAAACCTAAGTTGTTTACTTGGGTAAGTGGATGTAGGCATTTGTTGGTCGAACCACTATAAATTTCTTGTGTTCCATTTCTTTCCCTCTCTTTAACTCCTCTTTAATTCTTGTGTTGGCATTCTCACTTTGGTATCAGAGCTTGGGCTCTATTTTTCAAGAATTAACATTCTTAAAGTTAAGATCAAATGGTAACACATTGTCTAGAGAGTCAATCTTTCACAATACCTCCTTTCTTTAATGGTATGGATTATTCTTGTTGGAAGCATAGAATATAGATATTTTTGGAGAGTGATGGAGTTGAGTTATGGAACTTCACTGTAAATGATTATAATCTTCCTATAACTATCATTAAAGGTATTTCCATATTGAAGCCTAGAGAAAAATGGAATAGCAAAGAGAAGAAGGCTCATGCTATGACTAAGAAGGCTATGAATGTCTTGTATTATGCCATTAGTAGAGAAGAGTATGGAAGAGTATCTCAATGTATGTCTGCTAAACAAATTTAGGATGCTTTAGAAACACATCATAAAGGCATAAATCAAGTAAAGGCCAAGAAGATCCAACTTTTAACTTATGAATATGAGTTATTCACTATAAAGTAAAATGAGAGTATATCAAAGATGTACAATAGGCTCATGGTGATTATCAATGGTCTAAAGAAGCTTGGGAAGAGTTATGCTAGAGAAGACATCAACAACAAGATTCTTAAAGTTCTTCCAAAGAAGAATTGGGAAGTAAGGGTGATTGCAATTGAGGAAACAAATAATCTATCACTGCTTTCCACCAACAAATGATCTAGGAAAGCTTCTTACTTATGAGATCACCTTAAGGCAAGGTGTTGGAAGAGGAAAAGAAGAATCTACAAGTAAAGGACATATGGAGAGTGAATGTCCTAGATTGAGGAGATCGTCCAAGCCATCCAAGAAGAAAGCTTTCAAAGCCACTTGGGATGATGAAAGCTTAGTTGGAGAACATATACTATGCTTGGTGGTAATGAAGGATGAAGATGATCTTTATGAGGTAAGTACTTCTAACCAATCCCTTGATAATGAGTTTGATGATGAGGAAAGTGTCTTAGAGGAACTTCTTATCAAACTTGAGCGATTGGCTAAGGAAAACAAATTTTTTAAATCTAAAAACTTAACTTTGATAAATGAGATTGATTATTTGAAAAAGGAAATAGATGTTTCAACTTCTCCAAAAAGGGTGTTGACCCTGACTTTTCACCATCGTATGATTTTGGATCTTTATTGATTTGCCTAGGATTTAGTTCCAGGTATCAATCCTGATTATACATATAGGCCCCTGTGTCTTCCTCTATGTGTTCTGATGTATAGAACATTTCAGAACTGGTGGGGCCCACCATGGCACCTGGCGAGACCCGCCACGTATTCTGAGTGTTCTGTACGTACAGAACACCCTTCCTTATTGCTTATGTAAGGCAGATTGTTTGAAATGCAAAACATTGCACTTTTTACCCTGAGTACTATTCATCATGAATAGTACATAGGTGGGGCCCACCTAGCAGAAGCGGGGCCCGCTGCCCCTATTAACCCTTTCTGTGTATTATGTACTTACAGAATACATTGTCCAGCTGCCTTACAGAAGGCACAATGCTTGGCATCGCAAATGCCATTTTCTGGACCCACTTTGCTGTAGGGCTCACCTAAGACATTAGTGGGGCCTGTTGCTCCTATTTCCTATTCTGTGTATTCTGTACTTACAGAATACATTTCACACCTGCCTACGCGTGGTAGGATGCACAGAATGCAAAATATTGTATTCTGGACCTAGGGTACTATTCATTATGAATAGTATGCAGATGAGGCCCGCTTCCTCGATTAGCTGATTCAGTGTATTCTGTACTTACAGAATACATGCCGCTGATGCCTTACGCAAGGCACATCTCGTGGCATCCCGAATGCCACGTTTATAGGCTCACCTCACTGTGGGGCCCGCTAAACACTAGTGGGGTCCGCTTCCCACTATCGTCCGCTTTAAGACATTCTGTACGCACAGAACACACCTTATTCACTGCCTCACTTGAGGCGAAGCGTTTGGTATACTATTTGCCACTTTCCGGGCCTTATTGCGCTGTGGGGCCCACAAGGGTACTATTCATCATGAATAGTACCTAGATGGGCCCACCGCCCGAATTCACCCATTTGAGTATTCTGGACGCATAGAATACATTTTCGCTGATATTTACGCGAAAAACGACCTTCTGGCGCGCCAAATGCCATTTCGGGCCAAAAATTGGATCGCCAACCCTAAATTCAGCCCATCAGCCAAAACTCGGTGTTCGTGGCCGAATTTGAGAAAACTTATAACTGCAAAGTTTCTCGGAATGTCGATTACACTTTGATTGACATATGGTACGCATCCGGTTTTGCCCGTGTTGAGCGGAGCGCATCGCGATGTGCGTAACACATCGCACGATGCGCTACGCATATTGCATAGTAACCTCATAAAAAGACGTTTGGTCGGGAGCCTTCTCGGGACCAAATTTTGGGAAAACTTTATTCTACAAAGTTGTTCCTTACGTCAAATAACGCTTGTAGGCTTCAGGGCTCATCCCGGAAGTGACCATAGTGGGCCCCACGCGTCGGGACAAAAGTGATGTGCTGCGCGCATCACATGATGTGCGCAGCACATTAGCAATGTGTGGTGCACATCACATGATGTGCACCACACATCACTTCAAATCTGGGCCAAAATTACAAAATTGCCACGCCCAAAAATTGCTCTATAAATA
>CANYBF012018341.1:0-22606 GCA_948192965.1 Dalechampia spathulata
TAGCACACCACTCACTAGATCTAATTACCTGTCATGAAGAAGATCTATACTATTAACACTACGAGCTAAAGAAAAAGAGGGTTTCATTAATGGGACTTGTGTTGCTTCTGAAGTTACATAAGAAAAGTGGAAAAAGGTGGATAGTATGGTTACCTCTTGGATCCTCAATTCTCTTTTGAAGGACCTTGTAGAAGCTTTCATTTATGCTCCCTCATTCAAAGATCTTTGGGAAGAACTTAAAGAGTGATTTGGTGTCACATCCATGAGAGTGACGTGTCTGGTTTACGTGTAGAGGTCTGTATGCGTATGTGATTTTATACGATGATGTACTGTTGATGCTGTATCTTTATGTATGTATGTATGCATGTATATATGGATGCATGGTATTGTTTGTGATGTTGTCGCCTTATTGGGAAGTGTATCTTCTTGGTTGGGTGAGGGGCAGCTATTCTGATATGTTTAGGCTTGGTTTAGAAGTGTTTTAGTAGGTACTGGGTGCGTAAGGGACTAAATGGGAGATGTCCTGGTTTTCTAAGGCTCGGTACAGGCGTATGGATACCCGTACGGGCGTACCAAGTTTCCTAGAGATGATATGGGCACACCAAGAGGTTGTACGGCCATACCGTAACTCGCAGAAAAATGGGTTTGTCAGGAAAATTGGGGTGGTACGGGCGTACCATTTGACGTACGACCGTACGGTTGCTCGCAGGAAAACAGGGCATCAGGACTTTAAGTCTGGTACGGGCGTACGGAGTTTGGTACGGCCGTACATGACTTAAAACTGACTTTTTAAACAGATAAACATAAGCCTTTTTCTTATGTTTTCTTACCTTAACTTCTAAAACCCTTCCTTAAACGTCCCTACATCCCAGAAGACAGTTATCCTTCATGCTATTAAGCATATAGGAGTTGGATAAGCGAAGCTCAAGGCTTAGAGAACTAATTAGACGCTAGAAGTAGCTTGATACAGGTTTGTGCTAGTTTGTATGCGATAGTGCTAGCTTATACCAGGAGCTTTATTTACTTCTTCTTGTGCTTTTAAGGCCTAGTACGGCCAAGAGATTGATGATTAGGGATTCGTTTCCTATATATGCTATGTGTTTATGATGTGAGCTCGATGATTGTTTGATATGTTATGCCCTGCTTGTATATATCTTATTATATCATTGTATATAGGCATAAACATGACATAAGGGATTGTGAATGAAAGAAAAAGTAAGAGAAAAGAGGAAAAAGGCATGTTGGGTCATATATTACAGGATTCCATAATGGAATCGTATATTACATTGCCTCCTACGGGAGTTGAGTCTCAAGACATAGAGGAAAAAGGGGTTTAAAGACCCGGATAATAGTTGCCCTCATTCGGGAGTTGAGTACCGGTACATACAGAGACCAGCATGGTAGGAAATTATGCACAATATAGTGAAAAGGGAAAGAATAGAAAAGAAAAAGGGAAAAAGGGTGCAAACACGACACTGCATTCATTTATCAGGCTTGTGTATGTTGCAAGTATGATGCTATACTGTGTTTGTATGTTAACTAGCACCATTGAGTTTTATACTCAACACAATTGATGGATGCAGGTTCTGAGCCTACCGTTGAGGGTATTGAGTCGTGATCGCTTGTATCAACAGGGAGTTAGATTCGACAGCAATCCTATTCTCAAGGTGGTCCTGGACAGCCGAACATGCTCCTTAGTTTTGTTTAGTTTATTAGGGTGGCCTGTATAGATCATTTGGCAGTAGTATATATGTATTTTGGTGGTGACTGTATAAATGATGTAATACAACCTTATATCGTAATAAACATAATTCTTTTTACAGAGTGGACTTGTTCATTCATTTGAATGTATATCGAGATGACCAGGGTTTTATAATGATATGCTATGACCTTTCCATCACCAATATACGTGTTGTCCCCATACAATATATATTTATGCAGGTGTACATATCCCTTATAGTGTACATAGTAGTTTTCCGTCTAGGAGATCGTTGCGTATACTACGGGAGCATGTTACTCCAGGTATGGGCTGGATGTGACATGTTTTAGTGGTATCAAAGCTATGGTTTAGCTCAGTGGTATCAGAGCTATGGTTTAGCTCGACACATGTTTTCTTGGGTGTTTAGGACTACTGCCTTTGATTTATAAGCTACAGTAGAGGAGTGTTGCTTATCCTTACCATTGCTGACCATCGGGCCCTCGTTTTTGTATTACAGATTAGATTGATGTCTGATAGAGGGATTAATGCTGGTGAGGAAGGTGGGGGTAAATTTAATCCCCAAGAGAGTTCCTCGAGAATGGGAGGGCGAGTGGGTAGACAGGCGGAGGCGTCAACTGTAGACCTGATGGCAACTCAGTTTGTCCAATTCTTACGTTTCCTTCAGACGCAGAGTTAGGCATTGCCCGCAGTTCCTGCCCCACTTCCAGTGGAACGGAGAGAGGAGTATAAGTTGGACTTTACTAAGTTGAGATCGTACGGAGCCACCAATTTCATCAGCGCTACAGATCCTTACGTGGTCGAGGTATGGTTGAAGCGGACGCAGAGAGTGTTGCGTCAAATGAAGTGTTCGGAGACGACAAAGTTTGAGTACGCCATCTCACTGTTACAGATGGATGCATATGAGTGGTGGAAGACCATCCCTCAGAGCATGGCTGACCCACCTGTGTTGACATAGGAAGATCTTCAGAGGGAGTTTCGTCGAAAGTATGTACCCTCAGCCAATACTGATCAGAAGTTGCAGGAGTTTCTCGGGTTGAAGAAGGGAGATATGTCTGCGGCTGACTATGAGAAGGAGTTTACCTGGTTGGCCTATTATGCGACCCATATTCTGGTGTCTGGCCAGGAGAGATGCAAGAGATTCGAGCAGGGTTTGAATCCTTAAATCAAGGCATTTGTTTAGAGTTTCCAATATGATGAATTTTCTACTTTGATGGCTAATGCCCTGGATCTTGAATGGATGATGCATGAGGATGATGCTCAACAGGAGTCGTTGAGGAGGTCGTTTAGAGGGTCAAGTTCTTCTTCCAGTTCATCGAAGAGGGGCAAGTTTAGGAGTTCTTTTCCTCTTAAATTAATGGATGTGAGACCTACGTCACCCCGGCGTGAGCAGAGTGGGAGACCCGTTTCTTATAATGGTAGTGTAGGTGCTGAACAGTATTTCTGTCGTACTTGCGATCGGACGCATTATGGAGTTTGCCGATCAAGCAGTAACCTGTGCTTCAGATGTAAGGGTGCTGGTTACTATGCCAGAGAGTTCCCTGAACGGTCTAGTAGACCAATACGTACTGTGGTTGAGGGAGAGGCTCATCAGCAGCAGTAGCAACCGAGGCTTAGTTCAACGAGTTCTCCCAGTGCTGAAAGGGGCAAAGGTCGAGGTAGAGGTCATGATGGAGGAGGACGTGGTGTCAGTCAGGGGTTCGTGAACCAGGTTATTAGGGCTCCTGCCAGGGTGTATAATCTGGTGCACCGTGAGGAGCAACAAGCTGCAGATGTAGTGCTCGGTAATGTTCTTATTTCTGATCATGATGCTTTAGTGTTGTTTGATCTCGATTCTTCGCATTCATATATTGATGTTGGCTTTGCTCGATTGCTTAAGATGTCGAGTAAGAGATTAGGCTATGGGATAGTGGTTTCTAGTCCTTTAGGAGGGGACGTGATAGTTGATAAAGTCTTTAGGTGATGTCCCTTGAGTATTCAAGGTGTGTGTTTCTTGTTTGATCTTGTGGAGATGCCATTCTGGGAGTATGATGTTATACTGGGGATGGATTGGTTAGCAAGGTACGGTGTTGTGATGAACTGTCAATAGAAAACAAGGATTCTTCAGCATCCTGACCTTGATAGGGAGACGATTTTAATTAAGGGTAACGTGTCATCCGTAACCTCGAGGTTAGTGACAGCTGTAACTGCGCGGAAGTTACTATTACAAGGCTATGAGGCGATCTTGGCACACGTGGTTATTGGGAAACAAAAGGGAATACAGTTGACAGAGATTCTGACTGTATGTGACTTCCCTGACGTGTTTCCAGAGGAGTGACCAGAGTTGCCGCCAGAAAGGGAAGTAGAATTCAAGATTGAGGTGTTACTGGGTACAGAACCAATATCCATAACACCTTATCGGATAGCACCTACCGAGTTGAAGGTGCAACTGCAGGAATTACTAAATAAGGGGTTTATCTGCCCGAGTATTTCACCCTGGGGTGCGCCTGTGTTGTTTGTGAAGAAGAAGGATGGTTCTATGCGAATGTGTATAGACTACAGACAGTTGAATAAGGTGACGATCAAGAATCGATACCCGTTGTCGCGTATCGATGATAGTTGAATAAGCCTTTTTCTTATGTTTTCTTACCTTAACTTCCAAAACCCTACCTTAAACGTCCCTACATCCCAGAAGACAATTGTCCTCGTGCTATTAAGCGTATAGGAGTTGGATAAGCAAAGCTCGAGGCTTAGAGAACTAATTAGACGCTAGAAGTAGCTTGATACAGGTTTGTGCTAGTTTGTATGTGATAGTGCTAGCTTATACCATGAGCTTTATTTACTTCTTCTTGTGCTTTTAAGGCCTAGTACGGCCAAGAGATTAATGATTAGGGATTTGTTTCCTATATATGCTATGTGTTTATAATGTGAGCTCGATGATTGTTTGATATGTTATGCCCTGCTTGTATATATCTTATTATATCATTGTATATAGGCATAAACATGACATAAGGGATTGCGAATGAAAGAAAGAGCAAGAGAAAAGAGAAAAAAGGCATGTTGGGTCATATATTATAGGATTCCATAATGGAATCGTATATTACATTGCCTCCTACGGGAGTTGAGTCTCAAGACATAGAGGAAAGAGGGGTTTAAAGACCTGGATAACAGTTACCCTCCTTCGGGAGTTGAGTACTGGTACATACAGGGACCCAGTATGGTAGGGAAATTATGCACAATACAGTGAAAAGGGAAAGAATAGAAAAGAAAAAGGGAAAAAGGGTGCAAGCACGACACTGCATTCATTTATCAGGCTTGTGTATATTGTAAGTATGATGTTATACTGTGTTTGTATGTTAACTAGCACCATTGAGTTTTATACTCAGCACAATTGATGGATGCAGGTTCTGAGCCTACCGTTGAGGGTCCTGAGTCGTGATCGCTTGTATCAACAGGGAGTTGGATTCGACAACAATCCTATTCTCGAGGTGGTCCTGGACAGCCGAGCATGCTCCTTAGTTTTGTTTAGTTTATTAGGGTGGCCTGTATAGATCATTTGGCAGTAGTATATATGTATTTTGGTGGTGACTATATAAATGATGCAATACAACCTTATATCGTAATAAATATAATTCTTTTTACAGAGTGGACTTGTTCATTCATTTGAATGTATATCGAGATGACCAGGGTTTTATAATGCTATGCTGTGACCTTTCCACCACCAGTATACGTGTTGTCCCCATACAACATCTATTTATACAGGTGTACGTATCCCTTGTAGTGTACATAGCGATTTTCCATCTGGGAGGTCGTTGTGTATACTACGGGAGCATGTTACTCCAGGTATGGGCTGGGTGTGACATTTGGTGAGAGCAACGACCTACTGTTATACCACACCAAACGTGAGATAAGTAATTTACACCAAGCAAATGCATCAGTCTCAATTTACTTTACTAAGTTAAAAAAAGCTATGGGATGAATTGACTTATTTGAAACCATTACCAACTTGCAATTATAGCATTCCTAAGTATTTAGATACAATAACTTATGAAGACAGGCTTATACAGTTCTTGATGGGTCTTGATGATTCTTACTAACACGTCAAAAAATCAGATTTTACTAATGGATCCACTTCTAAGTATGAACAAAGCATATTGAATGATCCTCTATGTTGAAAAATAGAATGAAGTCTACAATGAAGCCTCAAGAAATCTAAATACTACCATGAATGTTAAAGGTCCAATTTCAAAGGATAAAAATCAAGGAAAGAAGAAGGAATATATCAGAAAAGGACTTAGGAAGTATGATCATTGTAGAGGTACTGGGCATACCAAGGAAACCTACTTTAAATTAAACAGTTATCCAGACTGGTTTGTTGAAATGAAACAGAAGGGAAAAACAAAGGGCAACTTTGCTGCACAAGTCACAGATAACATACCAGTTTACAATTCCTCAAACAGTAAGGTTGATAATGTAGATTTGTCAAATGTCATACAACAAGAAATTGTAAAATATATACAGAACCAAAACCTATGATCAATGAAATTAGTTGTATTGGTTTCTCAAATTTTACTGGTAAGAACCCTTCTTATTACCCTAAATGCAGAAATGATCAAAATTATGGTATGTGGATAATAAATTCAGGAGCTACTATTCATATGAGTCATCGTTTGTCTTGTTTGAAACAATCCAAACATTTTTCAAAGTAGAATTTCATAACATTACTTGATGGAAGTTTCAAGATAGTAAATATTACAGATGATGTTACCATTTCCCCTAAATTGCACCTACAAAATGTACTATATACTCCTAGTTTCAAATATAACTTCTTATCAGTAAGTTCTTTACTGTAAAATACATACTTAACAATCTAATTTTTTCCTAATTACTGTTTGCTACAAGACCTAGCGACTCAGGAAATCCTAGTAAGAGGCAAGCTGCTTAGTGGCCTATATAATAAAATAGATAGGCAACCATGTTGATAAATTGTTAAAAATGCCTATAATCGTCAAAGTGACTGTAAGCAAAAACCTCTCATGAATGAAGCTCTACTTACAAGTATGTCTACTTATTATCTATAGCATAATCGAATGGGTCATATTTCAAATACCAAATTATCATACATTCCAAACCTTTCACCCAAACAAAAATCCCAAATATGTAAGATATGCCCACTTGCCAAATAACAAAGAACCAATTTTTCAAGAAACACAATCATTACCACTAATGTTTTTTATTTAATTCACATCGATCTTTAGGGGCCTAACCATGATTTTTCTCTTTCTAATCATAGGTATTTTCTTACAATAGTTGATGATTTCTCATAAGCTACTTGGACATATTTATTACATGATAAAACACAATTTTCAAAATAAGTTAAAAGCATAAGAATTGATAATAGGATAAAATTTACCAATCAAGAACTCTATCAAATTTTCAAAGCAAAAGGAGTTTTACATCAAAAGATTTGTTTTTACACATCATAGCAAAATGGTATTGTAGAATGCAAACATAAAGATTTGTTACAAGTAGCTCGTGCACTAATGTTTACATCAAATTTATCTAAAGGTTTTTGGGAAGAAATCATTCTCACAACAATGTATTTGATAAATCAAATACCAAGCAAGGTTTTAAATTAGAAATCTCCCTATGAAATCCTATTTAAAAAGATACCAAATTATACTTATTTAAGAATTTTTGGTTGTCTCTGCTTTTCTACAAATATAAAGCCTCACAAGTATAAATTTGGTCAAAGGGCTTATAAATGTGTTTTTGTTGGTTATGCATATGGTTTTAAGGCGTACAAGTTATATGATTTAACAAATAAAAAATCATAATTTCTTGAGATGTAAAGTTTCATGAAAATGTTTACCCTTTTTCAAGTGGGCATAATAAACCTCATGATAGTGTCATTCCCTTACTAATACAAGAAATATGTGAAATATAAGACCCAGAACCTACACAACCAATTCTTTAAACCCTAAGTTTGACAACAACTAGTAACACTGAAGCATACTCAAACACTCATATAGTTGATGAGACCAATATGTTAGTAGTTTCACAATCACCTATTCCAAATCCAAAACCAATACAAGCTTGGCGTAGCACAAGGAAAACCACTAGACTATCATGGTTGATTGATTTTATTGTAAATAATGTTACTTTTAAAGCTGTAACTCTTGCCAGTGATTCCTTAATCTCTTCAAGTATATCTTTCATACCTTTCACACCTCCTATTTCTTTTGATCTTCAATATAATGATGCTCATGTACAATACTTGGTAAATGTTTCTACTATACATAAACCATAATTTTATCATGATGCAAAGAAATATAATAATTAGGTTCAAGCTATGCATGATGAAATAACAGCATTGGAAAGCAACAATACTTTGATCTTTACTTCCTTACCTAAGGGGAAGAAAGCTATTGCTTCTAGGTGGGTTTATCAAGTTAAGTATAAACCTGATGGAACGGCTAATAGGTATAAAGCAAGGGTGGTAGCTAAAGGTTACAATCAAGTAACCAGGGTGGATTTTCATTATAATTTTTCACTAGTTGCAAAGCAAGTTACAATTTGGTTATTTTTGGTAGTTGTTACTAAATTCCAATGGCCTATCTATCAGTTAGATGTTAATAACGCTTATTTGTATGATTATTTAAAGGAAGAGGTGTTCATGCAACCACTATATGGATATTTTAAAGCATAACCGGGTCAAGTTTATAAGCTTGTTAAGAGCTTATATAGTTTGAAATAGGTATGGCGTCAATGGAATAAGGAGCTAATTGAAACATTATTAATGAATGGTTTTAAGCAATCTACTTTTGATCATTATTTGTTTGTCAAGGGTTCTAGACCTACTTTTGTTGCTTTAATAGCTTACATTGATGATCTATTAATCACAGGGGCTAATTTAGAAGGTATTTCTACTATCAAAACTATTCTGGATAGCAAATTTACTATCAAGGAGCTTGGCCATGCTAAAAGGGAATGTTCCTAAGTCAAAGAAAGCATATTCTGGATATTTTACATGATGTCAAGTTAACACAAGCCAAGCCTACTCACAATCTTATAATCTTATGACTAAAGGTTTGAAATTGAATTTAAAAGATGGAGAATTATTAACTGATCCAAAACCTTATTAACATCTCATCAAACATCTATTATATGTTAGTCTTACACGACCTGATCTATCCCAAGCCATATAAAAGCTTAGCCAATTTATGCAATCTTCTCATAAGCCATACTAGGATGCAACTCTTCATGTCCTTTGGTACTTATCGGATCTATACAAAAAGGAATCTTCTTTTCTTATGATGATGATTTTCAGCTTCGAGCTTTTAATGACTTAGATTAGGTTTCTTGTCTAATCAGTTGTAGATCTATCATGGGTTACTACATTTTCCTTGGATCTTCACTTATTTCTTAGAAATCGAAGAAACAGAATACAGTGAGCTACTCTTCCATTGAGGAAGAGTACTAAAGCATGGCCACAACGATCTCTGAGATAAAATAGTTGATTTTTCTGTTATAGGACTTTAATATTATGGTTTCACTTTCGATACCTTTTTACTGTGATAACCAAGCTACTATTCATATTGCCTCAAATCCCATCTTCCATGAACGCACGAAGCATCTTGAAATCAACTACCATGTTGTTTGCGATGAACTAAAATGAGGCTTCATCTCTCTCTTGCAAGTACCATCCTGTCATCAACTCATAAACCTTTTCCTCAAGCCACTTGATGCTCAACCTTTTCAATATCATTTGTTCAAGATGGGACTTCATTCTGTACTTATTATGTTGATGTCTCTCAATCTCCATCTTGAGAAGGGTATTTGTTAGATAAGCGGCTTATAAGTCAAACGATTCTTTCACAATGTCCACCCTAATTTTTTATGATATAGCTAAGTTGGGTCAAAGAGTTTTAGAGTCTCACAATTGATCCAACAAAAGGCATATTACCCATATCATCAATTCATTAATATTGTTACATTTTCTATTTTTGTATATGTCTTTGATGTATAGCTAACGATAGTCTAGATCTTTTTGATGCAATTGTATAGATATGTACCTTTTTACTATCAATGAATACACAGAGAATTATGCATAATTCTATTTTACAATACCATTATTATCACACAGTATTGATTCAACATAATATTTTTATTATTGGTATTCTTTTCTATCTTTATATATTTCACCGCTCCATCATAAATTTTCCTTACTCTTATTATACTCTACTCAACTGGGTTAAGCCATATGATTTAATAGCAAACTTAAAAAGAAGTTACTTATAAGCTTTTTACACCTAATTATTCCATATAACATTTACATACTCTTTGTTATTAATAAATATTTAAAAATGAACTATTAAATAAAATATTTAATTGAAATAACTTATAAATATTATGTTTGTAAACTTTAAAATGAAAAATAATTCTTCATTAATTTTTTTAATTTATAAATTTAAATTATAAACATTTAAATAATTACAAATAAACATATTCAACTTATATTATAATTTATAAATAGATTTAATAATTTAAACTTATATTATAATTTATAAATAGATTTAATAATTTGAACAACTTATACATTTGAACAAACATTCAAATAATATTATCATTGTGAACACTGAGAAATTAGAAGGAATCTTACAAACACGTATCTGTTTGCTATTTGTGGAAGATTTGCTTTTACAAAAGGTAAGAAGGATAGCATTCCCAAAATTTTGCATATTGAACCTGGTCTGGATTATGGTTCTGAATCCAAGCAAGTTATGGTTGTGGGTCACAAAGCTTTTCTCCATCTTTTCTGTTTTTTCATCGCCTGCAGAATTTAATGCTTTCTTGGACAGTAAAAGGAAAGTAGAATAAGATACAACAAAACAATGCAGATGAGCGTAAACACCAGCCCTTCCCTCAACTGAGATGAAAAGAAAGATCACAGAAGGAAATTGATATATATTTTCGTGATTGAACTTTGCCACGATGACGGCCACGGTAAAATAGCATAAACACGTAATGTGTCGACCAACTAGGGTTTCAAACTTAAGGAGTCTCATGGAAGAGAATATATGAGTGTGGTCCTGCCATCTCTATCCTTTATCCTCAGTATTAAACGCTCTTTTGTTTCATAGGAACAGCATGAAGATTCTGATGGGCAAACCAAGGGTTTCACACCATCACTCATTTCACTACCAACATCCAGTTTTAACTTGGCCTGCATTCACGTCCAGTTTCACTGTTGTCTGCTCACTATAAATAGCTAGCTACATCTTATTTCCATTACCAATCCAAACAACTAATAGAAACCATACAAGGGTACTGAGGAAAAAAGGCTGAATCATATGGACATAGAAATAGCATCAGGTGTCCCCTAGAGTTCCCCTGAGCACTTCATTGGGATGAATTTACTTAAGCTTTTTTTCTTCCTACTGAAGTGTTTGGGGGAACTCCTGGTGCCATTTGATAACTTAACTTAACCCCTATGACCATTCGTTCTGCTTTTTAGGCTTGTTGCTCCAGTTCCTATATGAGAACACCCACACATGTGAAATAAACTACTGTTGGCCATGATTTTGTTTTTTCTATTACATATATAATCTGTTTCATGATGTCATGCTTAATTAGTATATGATGATTGCACTATATATAATTGTTGCATTCATTATTGTGGCAGCATATCCATTTTGTTTGTACCATTTCTCTTACGTAAGGCAAATTATATTCAAACAATAATCTTTTGTTCCTGAAGGTAGTTGTGCAGGTCTGTGAAGCTTCAGATGTCAGTTTAAGAGCGATCTCACAGGAATGATTCAACATGATAAGAATAGCCTTGTAGCAGTAAAAACTCAAACAATCATTAGCAAGACCATATGTAGCTTTGTTTCACCCAATTAATACAATGCTTCTTCGTGCGATTTCTTATGTGCAAGATGAACCTTATTATGTTACCATTTCTAGCTGCTTCGGTAAGACTTTGAACGTAGTGGCTGAACCATATAATTCCAAAAAATTATATTATTAGCACCAAATGATGCCACTACGTACAGTAATAGTCATATTGTGGTTGAGTTTCTGTTCTGGAGAGCCCAAGTTCCGAACATGCAAAGTTTTGGAAGTATTCAAGTAAAACACTTTCTTTGGTTAGACTTTGCGAAATTGGCCAGAAGCTTGTTTAATTCGTCTTTAATTATAACCTCTATCAACTTCCTAGAAGCATAACGCAGCTTTCTCAAGCATGTTTTGTATGTCAGCATTCCGCAATTCCTTGTCTACATATCTCAACATATTTAGTTCAAGACCATGAACGTATCAATGTGCTTGTCTACCTAAAGAAAGAAGGAATCGTTTTCTGTTTCTGAGTTTTATTGTGGGTATGGGAAATTGTATTAACCTTTGACTGGTTTGCTCTTCATGTAGCCTTACTATCTTAACATGAGTTCCAAATTTCAATCTTTTGTGTAAATTTTAGTCCCCACCTGTTTTGCTTTCCCTTGCAGGAGTAGATAATATTGAAAATCAAAGAAGTCCATTTTGTTTCGATCGTTGATATGATTTAGCAGGAACTCGCAAGTCTCGCAAAAAACATACCATTTTTGTTAAAGATTTTGTTGTTCTGGATTAGTTATGGCGTTTTCATTTGTAGAAAGTCAAAGTAAGCGATTAAATTACATTCCTTCAATCTTTCCAATCTTGGCAACCAAATTTCGTCAGTGCAGAATGAAATTATGTTGTCGACAAGTTTAAGCCATCTAGACGACGTAAAATTATCAAGAGACTGCAGGGAGGGTGAGCTTATAGGCCCATCTTTCGCGAGGTTGGTCTGATCAAAACTGCAAATCACATGGTTCACGCCATGAATATCTTCGCTTCACGCTCACAGTGACCTCAAAGCCTCCACTATTTCTGGCAGCGTCGAGTTTCTTCTATAATATCTAGCACGATCTTACTCGGATCATGAGAATGGATGATAATTAAAAATATAGTATATAATATAAAAATAAATTATTAAAAAATAATTTTATTTTATTTTAATATAAATATTAATTTTATCCTAGTAATTTGTATCTAAGTTACTTAAAAATATAAATAATTTTTATTTTAAATCAAATGTAATTATCAATTCTATATGTATTCATATAACATTCATTAGGTGGGATTAAATTTAATTTAAAATAAAATATAATATTAATAAATTATATTAAATATTTATGTTAAAAGTTAATAAATTATCTAATTTTGTTAGACATTATATTTATATTTTTATGAATTTAAAGCATGATGAAATAATAAATAATAGTATAATAATAACTAACAATATATTATCAGTAATAATTTATGATTTTGTATTAAACAGATTAAATTATAAATGGAAACGGTAAAAAATAATGGTTAATATAGAAATGAAAATTGTAATAATGGTTTATTGGGATATTTTTGGAATAAGAAGTATAATTAAAAATAAATAGAGTAAAAGAAAAACTAAAGAATAAAGGAAAAAGAAGAAGAAGAATGAGATATAAGAGATTTGTGAAATGATGCAAATAAGATGAAATTTACATTTTTTATGATAAATAAATAGATAAAATTATCAAATATGTAGATGTTTATAAAAAAACATACAGATTTGTATAATGTATATATACAAGATATATAAAAGAGATAAAACAGTGATATTAAAAGAATATAATAATATAAAATTTATACTTTTATGATAAATAAACAAGTTAAATTATTAGAGATAAAGATATTTACAATATATTACATGAAAACTAAATTCTTATACACAAGATGTAATACATGAAGATAATTGAGATATAAAAAGCATATAAATATAAAACATAAAATAATGCGTATAGAAATAGTACATAAAAAGAGTATGAAAGGCATGCAACTTTTGAAATAAACCAAAAGATAGTTTTCATAACTATTTGAATTAAATAAAATGAAATAAAACAAGCATGATTGGATTTCTTTAAAATCATTAAAGAATAATATGAAAATAATATTATTTACATTAAATTAGATGCATTTTTAAATCAAGATGTCATACTCAAATACATAATATAATAGGAATGCCACATTAAAAAGATAAATCTTAACTTTAAGATAGGGCTAAGAAGATATCTCAATTATGAAGGAAATTAAAAATTGATTTACTATCTTAAGCATTAAATACTTCAAAAATTAAACTATAAGTAGAGAAAAGAATAAGTGTTATTAAAACCTTATTAAGTGATATTGTCAAAAGAAATCGGTTTAATTGCAACAAAATCTTCATTCTCAAAAGGAATCATTACAAAATGATTCATTAAAAACAGCTTGCATGACAGATTCATTAATATTATTAAATTTAATAACAAAATGATACAACTTAAACAATAACAACAAATCCAAATTATTACATTACTTAAGAATCTAATACAAAATAGTTATTCATTATAATAATAACAAAATAAAGTTATAAACATCAATTTTAACTTGTATTAGTAGCTTTTTATTAGAGAAATTTGGAAATTGAATTGTTTTTTCTTGGAATTTTTTCTTCTGTAAATTTTTTACTTTACTAGCAAATTCATTCACTGCATATTAACAGAAATTGAATATTTATTTATAAATGTTGAATTTATTAAATAAAAAATGAAAAAATTTTTGTTTGAATCTCGACATTTGATTTCTCCATAACAAATCTTTTTCTTCTTTAACCTTATACCCATTTTAATTTGTGCGTTAAAAAGAAAATAAAAAATCAATTAAAATGAAAAGGTTTGCTTAAGAAGAAATTGATGAGATAATGAAAAAGAAATTGTTAATATGCAAGTTTAACTACAATCTCTAAATAACATCAAAAACAAGATCATAATAAGAATTTGTAATACCCTCTTTTAGGTTCTTTCTTCTTCATTCGGCTTTGGAGTTCTGCAAGAGCTAGCTTGCCGGGGGAATGTCGCTCAAAGGGATAAACAACTACATGTTATTGACTGGAAACCCGGGCAAATCCAAATGGAAGAAGTTGAAGATTTTGCTAATTTGACCGAGCTACGACACAAGTAGCTTAGGATGAGATCGTACGATAAGCTTGATTACAAATAACTGCATGAATCAAGTTAAAACCGTAATTGACAACAAAGATATAATTACAAATGACGAACAGATTACCCCAAGAACAATGCTACTTATCTTCGAAATACATGTGGCGATAATCTGTTTTAGTGGGAAACCAAAATTGCATAATACACAACCAAATTAGATGTTCCAGCTACAACAAAATAACAAGTAACTGAAAAATCTACACACAGTTTTACTCAGGGAACTCGTCGAGATTGCCGGTGGGATGGCAAGGGGGACGCACTTGGTGTTAGATTAAGAGGAGAATGTTGTCTCATTGGAGACTTGCGAACAGGTATCTGAACTGACTGTTGCTCAGAGTGGGATAATCGGCCGGCAATTTTTGGAGAATTAATTTGTTCCAGTGCTGCCAAAACCTCTGACATTCGAGGCCTACCTTTGGCTTCGGTGCTTAGACATTGCAAGGCAAGATTGGCAGCCATATGTGCTCCTTTCTGAGGATACTGTGCCCCCAATCTGGTATCCATTATGCGGAATAATTTTCTTTTGTCGCCCAGATAGGGCTTTGCCCATTCCACCAGATTCTGCTCAACCCCAACATTGGATTTATCAACAGCACGTCTCCCAGACAGTAGTTCAAGTAACACAACCCCAAAGCTATATACATCACTCTTAGCAGTCAGCCTACCTGTTCACCAAATGAAAGCTTTGTTATGACATGACTTTAGTAGAATTGAGTAAGTTGCACATGCATTGTTGGTTCCAGCAGAGCAATGAACAGATAATGAATCACATTGGAATCTTGATCCTAATCTTTTGAACAAATGCATTCAAGAAGAAGGATACTGCATTCAATTGGAATTCGTAACTGGCATGTCATGTTCAAGACAGAAACTCAAGTTACTGGATTATTAGGTTGGTCCAGTATGTTTTTCAAAAAAAAAAACAAAACAAAAAACCCGTAGTCTTGATACTATGTGGCTGCGCCCTGACAATTCATTAAGGGGAGACTCCTTCCAACACCGATTTGTTGAGGGTCGAGTGTGCACAGACAAGGTAGAAGATCCTCAACAAGAAGGGGGTAGGAGAGGACAATTAATGATTATCTTCTCTCCATTAGAATTTCTTATCTGACGATCAACCACTCCTTTTCCAAATAATGCAACATGCCTCAAGCCCTAAACCCTATGACCTTTAACCAGTCCTTTGTCCACATTAGAGAAATAGTTGGATGTTAGCAACAACCTAACTCATTAGACATACCAGCCACTGGTGAGGCACCAGCTTGGTCATCAACAAGGCTAGCCACAAGACTTTGTGACAAAACCAACAAAGGTAAACCAAATATCTAGCCACATGAGTAGCATCCACAAAAAAAAATAAGAAGAAGACGAAAGAGAAATAATAGAAATTCCAAAGTAACTAAAATAACAAGGGAATGACATAAGCACTAGACAGACCTGTCGCAATATATTCAGGTGCGGCATAGCCCTGAGTACCCATAACTTGAGTAGACACATGAGTTTTATCACCAGTAGGGCCTGCCTTGGCAAGGCCAAAATCAGACAGTTTGGCATTGAATTCCTGCATAATGGCACAATGTTAAAATGAGAAATTTAATATGAACATGAAGAGACAACATTTGTTTTATTATTCATCCCAAAAACAGGAAAAGAAAATATGATATTTTCCCTTATTCATTCAGCTTACCGCATCCAGTAGAATATTAGAAGCCTTGAAATCACGGTATATGACCTGGGATTCTGCATCATGAAGAAAGGAGAGTCCCCTGGCAGCACCTATGGCCACTTTTATCCGTACTGCCCATGATAGCGGCTGTGGTCCTCCTAAAACAAAGAAGAAAAGAATTTACTAACATTCTACAAGTATTGTCAAATGTATTCACAACTTCCATGTGTTAAAAGTGCTTCAGGTGCACACCTGCTTATGCAAATAAGACATGACCAGATGCAGTAAAAAATCTTTCGTTGCGAGTTCTAATCATATAGACATTAGTGTTGTAAATATCTTTCAGAGGTCTGGCACAAATGTGAGGATAAGAAACAATTGATTGAAATCAACATCAACATAAAATTGAATGGACCAACATTGATTCACCATTTGGTGTTTCAGGAAATCCTCCCCAATCTGGAAATGAAACTTCATCGCCTACTGATCTAAAATTGCTAGGTTAAAAAAATTATGACTCAATTTTCATCCAATACTTGTCATCCAATCAAAATGATAAGGAAACAAGAAATTGACCTTATTTGGAAATATAAACGGCAGCCATTTAAGGATGATATACTGACAACTACAGAATTACGGGTCCCCATTCTTTGTCTGCGCAGCATGGTACAGGTAATTTAGCACTAGGCATGGTTGTCTGCCACTTCTATTTAAATTACATTAGACCACTGAAAGAAGCAGAACAAGAAAGGATGCACAAAGAAATCTGGCACAAAAACCGCTATCAATCTATGAAATGATGTTGCAGGCTTATACCTAAACAAAAAGGTTGCTTTCGAGAACCAGTTCGGTTGATTGATACCAGAAGGCCTGTCTACGATGGAAATTAAAACAAGGAAACGACCAACAACATATTTAGGTAGGCAAGGAAACAGCTAAAAGCTGAGGTCATGACATTGACAAGCTAAAAAAGTTGGCAAGAATATTGAAAAAATAACTTGCTGATAATGACAAGATGAAAAAACCACCTAGAATTGTCAATTGACTATAGGATGGAATGCTGAAAATAAAACAATTATCTCACATCATAGTCACTTGAAAACATTGCTTACTTCTAAACAAATGATTCTCTAAGCTCCCTTTTGGCATAAACTCATAGACTAATAGCCGGTTCTCGCCCTCCAAGCAGTACCCAATCAGTTTGACCAGATTTGGATGGTGAAGTTGGCCAAGATAATTAACTTCTGTCTGAAACCAGTAAGGTATCAGTTAATAAACACAAGAATGAGTACGGAGATTTATATAATACATTCCTAAAAAGAAGAAACATACCAACCACTCCTTGTGGCCCTGGAAACCCTCAGGTTTAAGCTTCTTGACTGCTACAACCATTCCTGACCCAGGCCTAGCAGGGGTTAATGTGTGTTCATCAATCCAACCTTTAAAAACATAACCAAATCCACCTTCACCCAATAAACTGTCAGGGCGAAAGTTTCTGGTGGCATTCTTTAGTTCGTTGAAGGAGAATGCTTTTAAATTTGGGGATGACAGTATGTCACCTTCGGTCCTTGGGGTAGGAAGACATTCAGAACCACTCCTTACGCTGTAAGATGGAATAGTCAAACTAGAAGGAAACGAAGAACGGCTAGTTCTGCTGGATATTCTTGAGGCACCTGATGCAAGGAAAGAATGATAGCCAATTTCAGTATTTACACATGTAGTAACCTAAACTTCGCATCATTTTCGGCTTACACCAGGTGTGAAAATTAGATCTGTACATCGATTTTTTTTTTGCGTCCCAATTTATATCCTCCAAAAACTTGTACGCTAAACAAAAAAATTCTTAAAATAAAGTTCAAAAATAAAGTATCCAATACTTCGAATGCAGCCATATAGATGTTTTATCAGTGGTAGAGGTGGAGGTTAGATTCTATGACTAGTTAATTGAACGCAGAAGCTGAAACGCGTATCATATGGTAACCAAGTAGCCACTCACATCAAGACCTTGAGGAAATAAAACTACCAAACCCTAATCATTGTCATCAAAACGGAATAGATATATAGATCCATTCACCAAACTTTATTTCAATGACCAATATTCAATCAGAAGCTCAGGTTCTGAACAAGAACCCAATTCTTAAACCAATTCTTAAATCCCACGTAATTAAAATAGAAACCCATCATATAACTAAAAATTTGCTTCAAATACATCAACTCGATGCAAATGAATGTGAAAACTAGATGAATGTAAACAACAAAGCTTAGACCCAGAAAAGAAAATAACTTTCAGGGGGAAAATCAGGCAAACTAGCTCATGTCCAGCTAAACGAACCGAGTCAAAATATCTCATCCCAAGAAAAACAACAACCACACAACAAAAAAGAAGTAAAATCCATTTCAAAGAAGTATAGAACAGACAAAATAAGATACAACAACGTTCTCAAGATTAAAAAAATCGAAACGACAATCTAAATTACCAGAAGGAGTATGGCAACCTTGAGTTGCATCCACTTTAGCAGCCGAAGAATCTAAACAGTTTCCCATTTAGGTAACTGCAAAAAATACCCTCTTTAATCAAAACACCAACTGTTTGACCCTGTTTACGCTGCAATTGCTTCACCGTTAGTATTTGCAAGTGACCATATTACCAAATCAGGCTTGAGCTTTCCAACTTTAAGTAAATGACTTCATAAATCGTCCTGTTTGGTTGGATAGAAAAAGAAAATAAAAGAAAGAACCAGATGACAACTGACAAGAAGCAGATGGGAAAAAAAAAAAAAGGACAAAAATATGTAGAATGAAAACACAGAATTTCTTGGAAGATAGAAAGAGAGGAAAGGAAAGTCCTTTTTGGTGATCTATTTGGAGGATTGTGGCGTGAAGAGTTGTAAACACGGCAAACGCGTGGGAAACTTGGCTCGTTCCTTAGTTCATTTATGACGTCACCCCTACCCTCGCTTTCTCGGTTCTGTTATTCTTTCGTGTTTGGTCGGGTCGGGCTGGATTCTGGTTGATTTATTTTAAATTATTTATGTTATATGTAATAATGATGTAATAAATATTATTATAAAGACAGGAATAATTATTGACGAAAGATATTTAATTACAATTATCCAACAAGGTACATTGATGTTACATTTGAACATTATTATATTAATTTTTAATGAAGCTTTTGACTTCATAAACCTTGTTTTGAAAAATAACTATATAATAAAATAAAATGTAGCTCTCATTTTGTACAAAAGATATAGAAAAGAAGGCAGTTCATGGAAATGGTTGATCCATCTCCATCAAAATGTGGAAGCATGCAATATAAAACTTGACAAATAATTGTCTTTCTATGAAGAAAAACATTTTTTAATAAATTAAGTTCAGGCTCATGCTCTATAAAAACTAATTGGAATACTTTACTTAAAATTCACTCTTTTTGGAAAAGAATATTTATTTTATGATTTTACCATATGCTTAAATAACAAGCAACATATGGGATTTGACTTAATCGCAAGACTCCCATGTGCCCATACGTTATATTTGGTCATTTACTCCACTTCCAATCCCTTGTGAATTATAATTTAAATATTAATTGGGTCTGTGATAAATATTGTAATCTGAGTATTAACTATCTAAATCCATAATTAGAAGACCTCAAGGGAAAGCAACAGGATGAATAGAGTACCGACAAGGAGAATACGTAATGCCTAGCAAGCCACCCACGTCATTGCGGCAAGCTTGGGTTCCAAAATTCCTCTCCCTCTTTTTGTTTTGATCCCACATTTATATAAACACACGTTCTGGCCGCCCATTACTTGTAATTTCGAAGATCCTTTCTCCTCTCTTCCTTTAAATCCTTTTAAACATTGAACATTTTTATTTTAATTTTTTTGGATTAAAATAAATGAATAAATGAAATAAAAAAAATAAGAATGAAGTGAAATAATAGTTATAAAGGGGACATGTTTAACAAAAAGAAAAAGATTGACCATCAAATAATTGACACTCCAATATCCAAGCATAATTTTTCTGTACGAAAGAATTTTGCCTATAGAATTTCTGTGTTTGATTTATTAGTCTAGATTTTTCACAAGAAGACTCCCGTTATTCATTTCATTCATTCCACGCATATTAGCCAAATTTCTCATTGAAAAATAATTTAAAATATCTAATGAATAAGTTATTATTGAAAAATGATTTTGTAAACAAATTATGTTTTTTTTAAAAAATAGGAAATTAGAGAGAGAAAAAAAACCCAACGGAATAAGTATTGATGAGTGGGGGCGGAGGCATTATTTATGTGAGGTGCAAGCATGTCCGAGTGTTATTGGCGGAACAGTCAATTTAGTCAGCTTAACAGGTTTTGGAAATTGTAATCCCTTTCCAAGGGAATTTCTCTCTCCTCATCTTGATACCAAAAGGTGATGCCCCTCTCCTCATCTTAAACAGCAATGTGGGGACCCTTGACTTTCAACGGAAATATCATCCAACGGTTCTCCCAAGTTATGTGCACGGTTCACCTATGGAAACGTCCGCTTCAAATTATCATTCTAAATTAAACATACTAACGAAATAACTTATTTGGTAACTCCTGACAGTTGATTATCCATTCATTCGACAGACTTTTAGTGAATGATGAAGGGAGACTTTGAGGTTTTATTATGGTAATTTGAAGGATTAGTATAAATGTTATCGAAACACTTGAGAGATAACTGAAAAGGTAAAATAATGGATTGAAATATTCGTCAAAAGAAAAGCATAAGACTGGCGTAGGAATCATTCTAAATAGGGTTACTATGGCAGCATATGGCATAGGCGTTGAAGTTTTGAATAAATTCCGTCAACAAATGCATAAACAATTTGCAGCTTTTTGACATTATATATGAAATGCTACGAATGAGTAAGAGAGCACTAAATTATTTAACTATTTATGGTCGTGGTGGGATGGACCTACCCACCCCCTCGTCCTTCAGTCAACACTCATTTTTCCTCAATTTATCGAATCATTCTTTTTTTTTTCAATAAATTAATCTTGAAATCTCAAGTTAAGAGTTAGATTCGGACTAAAGACTAAAATAATGTAATTTTACCAAATAATTCTTAAAATAATGTGATCTAAAAAATATTTCTTGAAATAATATGGTAATTTTGATATAAAATTAAATCAATTTTTTACAAATGAAATTGACAACCCACCTACCGATTTCATTTGCAAAAAAACAGTCCCTCATACATATAAATTGGTAGATTGACAGTTAATTTTAGTGGCTCAGTGAACCAACAATATGTGAGTTGAACTGAAATTGGCTGTATTGTTACCAATTTTAGTGTAATTCTAGAGTCTCAATAATTACATCATAATTACATGTAAATATAACTTATATTAATTATTAAAATGTAAAATTGGTAAATATAATTTATAATAATGGTTAAAATGTAAAATTGATGAATATTTTATAAATAATAATAATAAATTGAATTAGTAAATTAAGTAAGTAATTTTTAAAAATAATGTAAAAAGATAATGATAATATAATGTTAATGTTAATAATATAATATTAACATTATGATAATAATAAATTGAATTAGTAAATTAAGTGAGTAATTTTTAAAAATAATGTAAAATGATAATTTGTTAATGTTAATAATATTAATGATATAATGTGGCAAAGGAAATTTAAATTACATTATTATGTATATTTGTTTAAATATTAAGAAAAAAGTAAAGTAAATTAGTTAATTTTCAAATTAAAAAATATATAAATAATTGTGAAAAATATATTCATTATTTGATTAATTAATAGAAAAATGTATGAAATTATTTGTGAAAGATATTTTAATTTTAAATTATTTATATAAACAACAAAATTCATTTATTTCCTCCACTATAAATATGTAATTTAAAATTAAAATATCTTTCACAAATAATTTCATACATTTTTCTATTAATTAATCAAATAATGAATATATTTTTCATAATTATTTATATATTTTTTAATTTGAAAATTTACTAATTTACTTTACTTTTTTCTTAATATTTAAACAAATATACATAATAATGTATTTTAAATTTCCTTTGCTACATTATATCATTAATATTATTAACATTAACAAATTATCAGTTTACATTATTTTCAAAAATTACTCACTTAA
>CANYBF012018424.1:0-38729 GCA_948192965.1 Dalechampia spathulata
TCCTACTCCAGCTTCTACTTCTGTTGATCCTGCCTTTACTGACTTGCTCGCTCAGCACTTTGCCTCTCTTACCACTGCCATTGCTGGGCTCGAGCGACGCATTGATTCCATTGATCAGCGGCTTGATCAGCACATAGCTGACTTTCAGGAGTTTACTACCTCTACTTTAGCAACTCTCCATTCCATTAGTGTAGTAGTAGATCCTTTTATTGTGCCTCCACCGAGTCCACCTCCTCCTCAGGACCTTTAGTGATCATCTGTATTTTGATGTTGTCAAAGGGGGAGATGTTTAGTTGTTTATATGTTTAAGACTTCAGTTAGTGGAGTAGTTTGTTCTTTTTCATTGTTTATCTTTAGTGTATGTTTATTTTTAAATATTGTATCATTTGATATCTCTTATGATGTTTATTCAGTTCATGTGATTTGATGTTTGTGTTTGTTTATCTCATCTCTGTGAATTTTGGTTGTTTGTTGATGCCATTGACTGTATTTTTTGATTGTATGGCATATATTCCAAAATAAAGGGGGAGATTTCCAAAATTTTAAAATGTTTTAAAAATAAAATGTCCTTTGAATGTATTTTTGCAAATTAAACTTAAATTGATTGCCAACATCAAAAATGGGGAGATTGTTAGACCCTAGGTTTTGATTGTTAAGTCACGTGCGAGTCAATTTAAGTTATTTGCAATATTCTAAGTGTTTTCTTATATGGTACGGGCGTACCAAATAACGTTTATGTGTTGTACGGCCATACGGCTGGCCGTACCTTGTGGGTATTGTTCCATTAAGTTTGGTACGAGCGTACCATTGGTTGGTATGACCGTACGCCAACTCACAAGAAAATAGTGCATCAGTAAACTTGCTTCGGTACGGGCATACCAATGGGTGGTACGACCGTACATGAACTCGCAGGAAAATTGTGTATCAGGAAACTTAGGTTCGTACGGGCGTACCAAATGATGGTACGGCCGTACCATAGTTCCCTCCCTATTTCTAACGGATAGTTTTGAATCCGTACGAGCATACAAATACAGTACGGTCGTACGCGACTTAGAAATTATGTTTTAAAGTCTGAGAAATGGCTAGTTTTCTTAGAACAACTTTCATACTTTCATTACTAACGAAAATATACTTACAGAGCATTAGTATTTGAGCAATATTCATCTGTCACAAGTAAGTTTCAAGCTTATTTCTTCAATTGCCTTTTGTTTGTAATTCTAATCTTTATGGGATTGGTGGGAGATTAATCCATTGGGGATTAACTTGTAATTTGAGTTGTTTGTGAGATTGAAATTGTAAAGGTTAGAGTGTGAGCCTTGAAAACACTAGGGTTAGTGGATACGGTTGAGAATCCTTATTATAATTGCTTGATTTTAGTGAAACCCTAAGTTGAGACTTAGGAGAAAGTGGACGTGGGCAAGAGTTGGTCGAACCATTATAAATTGCACGTGTTGCCAGCGATTCTAGGAATTTCAAATACTATAAGTATAATAAGAACAATTGAACACCATTTGAAGTATATTAAATCAAGAGCATCAATTATATTTGCTATTAAAAAAGCAAGAATAATATCTAATACTTCATAATTGTTCATTTTCATCACTAATCAAGTTCTTATAATTACTTAAACTATCATCAATTATGCTAGTATATAGAACATATCTTATGTAAGTATCATCATCTTCTTCTTTATTTGTTTTACTAATATTTTACAAATCTCTTAGTTTTGTCAATATGACATAATGCTAACCATTGTTTTACATCTTATACATAAATTACTTATTTTGCTTAAGAAGATAATATGAATGAATTATCACTTAGTTTTCATCAGTGTGTGTTAATTTAGATAAAGTAACAAGAGTTAACTATGTTGAATCATGTTTAAACCCTCTGGTTAATATGACATCCATCCAATTACATCAAAATAATAAAAATTAATATTCATCATAATAGTATAACTCATATAAATCAATAAGTACACCATAAAATGCAACTTCATCCATTTTAACTGACTTTAGAATTTTGTGTTCTTCTATATTTTTTAAGATCTTGTGTATGAAATTGAAAACTATTAATAATACAAACATTGTATCTTTAATAGTATTATTTGGGCTACAACCCATTAACATAATTTTATTTAAACACTTATGCACAATCATCTTTGATACTTATAAATGTTTCAATCTATCAAATTAAAAGTCAATAATTGAATAAATAATTTTTAAAATAGTTGTATTTATTTAAGATAGTACTTATATTATTAACTAATCTTGAAATTTTTCTATAAATCACCTTTGCTCAATTATTGCATAAGATTTAGAAGGTTGAATTAATATGTTTATGAAGCTAAAAATTCTTTGTTAAAGCACATGTTAGCAAGTATCTTATTCCTATGACATAAAATTACATTACCCCAAATATATTACACTAATCATTCATAACTTGAAATATCTTTCATAATGAAGTAAAGCATAGTGATGTGCTTGTGATACTATTTTCATATTAAGAACAACTACCTTAACCTCACCAAAAGTTCATCTTTAAATGTTAAATAAGTAATTGTCATTACATTCTATACTCTTATCATTTATAGTTGGACAATTAAAATTTATTTACATACAATTTTGATTTTAGAATAAAATGTTATGCATTCATTAACTATTTATCATTCTATAATTGACCACTCTAAATGAGCTTTATTATTCATGTTAGATTTATGATGACCTAAGTTCTTGTTAAAATATACTATGAAATCTATATGCTACTATAAGTTATATATGAATATATTATGACACAATGTTATTTTATAAAATAAAAAACATTTATCAGATATTTCAATAGGAAATATCCACCTATATTACATAGATCCACCTAGTTTTGTTTTTGTAGTCAAATGAATTATCTAGTGCATTATGATGGTGAAAATTTATGAAAGAAAAATTTCTCCCTAGTACATAAAATTAAATATGACACTCAAACAAATAGATTCCTACTATATAAACTTATCTTTGGAGGGTTTGACTAATACTTTTACTAAGGCCAATCAAGCTATAATTTATCAGTCTAACTAAATGATGACTTCACAACTTAACCATAAGTTTATTCATTCCTAAGAGAGCCCTTGGGAAGAGCCTCTTAGGAAGGTCACTTTTTGCTTTAAGTTAGACCTCTTAGGAAGGTCACTTTTTGCTTTAAGTTAGACCTCCAATGATAGCAAATCACTTTAGATTGAGCTCGGCAACCTATTCACATTTATATCATATAAATACCTTATTTTCTTAAGATTTAGGGTTTATCATCTATCATATCATATTATGCATCATTCCTTCATTTATTCATCATTCATTTTCAATTCTCTCTTTTTATATTTCTTGTTTTCTTATTTTATTTTGAATTGATTCAGAGAATTGCAATGAATTTTTCCTAACAATTATTCTTAGTAAGAGTATGAATTTTATTACTATTTTTCTTTCTCATTGTTGATTATAATTATATTTTTGATGCCTTAGAATCATTTATATCTATGAATTATAAGTAGAAAGAAATTAGAGATTAAATATTTAATTATAAGTTATTATACGATGTTATTGAGTGATTATGTAATGATTTTTATTATATGTGATTAGAGTTTAAACTCACTTAATTATACATATTAAACAATTAATTATGTTGATAGTTGAATTAATTATTAGATAGTATCAATTAATTAAGTAATTAAGTAATTCTAATAGATTAATTGAAATTTTTGAAAAATTAACCAATATTTTATTAAATGATAAATTGCTGAAATTAATAACTAAACCGTGAATGGATAATTAAAGAATAATGGAGAGATTAAACTACTAATACAGAAATGAGCAATTATTCGTAGTAATTAATTTTACAAAAAGGGAGCTCAACCATTTTATACAAAAACATAATATTTTCCCGGAAAACAAATTATTCTTTTACTAGTTTAACACTAGCTTCAATCTGAGGCCCAAAAATCAAACCAAGCACGCTCTGGAATCTGGATGTCTCTGCCTAGAAGCGCAAAGCCGCCGGAAACGGAGTCGTCGCTGCCGAGCAGCTGGGATTGCATGATCAGGATGTTACCAGGCCCGCCGTCCCGTAATAATTTCAATTCCATCGACTTGTCTCCTTCCGGCCTCTTAGCATTTCCCTCGGGATCTTCTATTTCCATTGTCGATTCCGCTTCCCTCCAACTTATCTCCGCCATTCCCCTCCCCCCTCCGCCTTCCTCTACCACCTCTCCCTTCGTCACTTCTGTTCGCTGGGCACCTCTTCCTCTTCCTCGTGACCTTGTCGATCCCTCTCGTATCCTCCTCGCCGCCGCCGACCGCCATGGTCGTATTGCTCTCATTGATTTCCGACTCAGATCCGTCCTCTACTGGCTTGATCATGACCCTAATCCTAAATCTGGCGTCCAGGACCTTTGCTGGATCCTCTCCCGTCAGGACTCTCACGTTCTGGCTGCTATTTCTGGTCCTTCCACTCTCTCACTCTACACTACAACCACTTCTCATGCTCGCTGCTTCTTTAAATACGACGGTTTGCCTGAGCTCTTATCCTGCATACGACGCGATCCGTTTGATTCGCGCCATTTTTGTGTGCTTGGACTTAAAGGCTTTTTGTTATCTATTAAAGTGCTTGGCGAGACAGAAGAGGATGTTGTGATTAAAGAGTTTAGAATAAGAACGGATTCCGATTTCAGCGAATTGACCAGGGATACAACGTCGTTGGGCAGTAATGGATCTTCTTCTCCTGCGTCGGCGGTTTTCCCGCTATACAGCGTCAAATTCGCGTTTTCACCGCAGTGGAGACACGTCTTGTTTGCTATATTTCCCAGAGAGTTGGTCGTGTTTGATTTGCAGTATGAAACGGCTTTATTTAGCACGGCGTTGCCAAGAGGTTGCGGCAAGTTTTTGGACGTGTTGCCTGATCCTAATAACGAGCTGCTTTACTGTGCTCATCTGGACGGAAAGCTCAGTATCTGGCGCCGTAAAGAGTAAGTATTTATTCGGATCCCTTAAATTTTTGACAGAGGTTTCAAGTAATATTCTTGTAGTTGAAGACTGTTTGGCATCCATTTTGATCACAGTGGAGAGCAGCTGCATGTAATGTGCGCGATGGAGGAGCTAATGCCTTCGACTGGAACGTCACCTCCATCGCCTTCAGTTCTAGCCGTCGCCATTTGCCAATCAGAGTCCACCCTTCAAACTGTTGCCAAGTTATATTCCGATGCGCCTAATACTCCTTCAGCTAATGCAGACTTCGACAATCCTTTCGACTTCTTTGATGACACTCTTCTTCTTTCCAAGACGCACATTATATCCATTTCTGATGATGGGAAAATTTGGAACTGGCTCTTGACTGTTGAAGGAACCGGCGATACGGCTCAAAAGGATGTTAAAGACTTGGGTTTGGCTGCTTCTTTTGATTCCAATCAAATTTCGCGCTTACCAGCTTCTGCTGATGGACTTGCTCCACAAGCAAGCAAGCAACAAGAAAATGCTAGTGGTAATAAAAGCCGTTCGTCTTCCATTCTCAGTCAGGATGCCATCTCATATAAGGTTTTAATGAATAAACTTTTCTTCTTTAATGGTATAATCTATTGTTGTTCCTGTAGGTCTGAGCCTCTCACACTGTTGCGTAAGAGTCTTAGATTATTGGTTATAAAAGGAAGTTCTTGATTCTAGATTCCTGACAACTGTTTTTCGAGATTCTAACTTTTCCTCAAGAGGGCATCTTTTCGTTTTGTCATGAATGGTTAATGGCTAGGGGTGCAAAATTATAAAAATATATGGTCAAATAAAAAATTATATTAATTGAAAATAGAATATATATGTGTGTGTGTGTGTGTGTATATAATGTAGAGCTGAATTCATTCTGGTAGGGGTTAAGGTAGTCGGAGGTAAGGAGGCAAGCAAATTCTACATACATCTAAATTATTTTCAACATAGCCCTGGCTTCACCCCTGCCTCCACTCATGATGGCTAATTGTTTTCTCGTCGAAGTTAAATTCAATTTATGAATGTGTGCTTATACAATAATGCTTTAGTGCAGATCTGCCTAGTTGGACAGCTGCAACTCCTTTCATCCACCGTAACAATGCTGGCTGTTCCCACTCCCTCTTTGACAGCTACTTTGGCTCGTAAGTTTCATCCTGAATTTTCTTGTGTGTTTTGTCGGAAGCCTTTCACATTTATGCCATCTTTGAAATTATAAATTACAAATTTAGTTAATAAGAAATTATGTTGTAAAGGTGGAGGAAATTATCCTGCTGCTGCTGTTCCCCTGGTTGCTTTGGGAACTCAGGGCGGAACAGTTGACATTGTTGATGTTTCTGCCAATGCTGTTGCTGCCAGTTTCTCTGTTCATAATACTACAGTTAGGGGATTACGATGGCTTGGAAATTCTAGACTAGTTTCATTTTCTTACAGTCAGGTAGAATGTTTAAATTATATTTCTTCAAGTACATCTTAGCAAGTCTCATTTCATTGCTATTATTTTGCTTTTTTAACTAATTTTCTCTTTTCTCTCCATATTTTTCATGACTCAGGTAAGTGAAAAGTCTGGCGGCTATATCAATAGGCTCATTGTAACCTGTGTTCGAAGTGGCCTTAATCGACCATTTCGAGTTTTACAAAAGCCAGAGCGTGCACCCATTAGAGCTTTAAGGACTTCTTCATCTGGAAGGTTATCTTCATACAAATGCCTTTTGTACCTTAAGTGTATTTTAGCTTTCTATGTGATATATAACTGCAAGATGACTTTTTTTTTTCCAATAGTTAACCTTGTACTTTATTTGATCTTGTTTGTTTTCCTTTCAGAATTTTTTCTATCTGTTCTTCTTTACCTGCATTTTACATTATGTTCTTTCATTATTAGCTTATGATTGTGTTTTAAAATGTGCAGATATCTCCTTATTTTGTTTCGTGATGCACCTGTTGAGGTTTGGGCAATGACAAAAAATCCCATTATGGTATACTGTTGATACCTTGCATTTGAATTGTATTTGAGATTAATTATTATTGCTTCATGCTGATACAGCTCACTATCTGCTTTCCATTTTTTCACATGCTGTTGTTGTAATGATTAGCCTCATGCTTTATTGGTTAGTAGCATGGCCAAGCATGGAAGTTGATACTGGATCTAGCAAATGCTTTAATTGCCATGTTTTATATTATTATCATTTATTTAACCTCCTAATTACTTTGAGGATGCAATTATAATAACACTTTTTTGGCTACGTGCAGCATTGGAACTTGTTAGTTAGGACTGGTTTATATATTAAATTGTACATCTTGGAAAGAAATTTATGTATTCAATTTCTTCAAGGGGATGAAATATAAACATGCTTTCTTTCAATGCAATTTTGTTGTTATCAGCTCCAGCTCCTTACATGTAATGGAATTTGCTAATGTAAATCGATACAGAATTATTGGGTATTGCCATGTTCAGTTATATTTTCCATAGCTTTTTAGAAATTGTATGTTTGAAATGTTGCTTTGAAATAGGGATTAAATCCATTTAACACACGTACTGTATCATTATGTAGTGATTTTTTAAAGAAGTGCCATAGCGTTGTTAATTTATAATAAATAGTTATGAATGCATTTCCCCCTTGGTGAAACTGCACTTAGCTCATTGTTTGTTTATAATGAATAAATTTTCTTGACATCCTTATCTTTATTCAAAATAAAATTTGTTTGTTTGCTTTTTGTTTTAGATAATCATTATGCTTTATACATCCATTTAGCTTAGGTCGTTAGCTCTTCCATTCACGGTGCTGGAGTGGACTCTTCCAACAGTTCCAAGGACAGTTCAAAATGGCCCCTCTAGGCAATTATCCTCTTCAAAAGATCAGCAACCAGTTGCACAAGATGGAGCATCTACACCAAAAGTATCTTCATCAGAATCTAGTGAGCTCTATTTATTCTTCTATAGAAAGCTTCTTTTGGTTCTTGCACTTTTTCAAAATAATTATCCATTGAAGTAATAGTTAATTAGTGAATGCATATTTTTATCGCGTGTATATTGAAAATACTTTGAACATGGAAATAGTTGTTATGTGCAGCGCCAGCAAGCTCGGATGCATCTCAGGATGAGACAGCAGAAAGTTTTGCATTTGCACTGGTAAATGGTGCACTTGGAGTTTTTGAGATTCATGGACGGAGGATTCGTGACTTCAGGTATAATTGCTAAATATGATGGAAGGAAAACTCTGTCAGACCAAGTTCTCTAAGAAATGTTGTCATGGAGCGGTCACTTTCTGGTTTCTTGCTATGCTATTTTCTTGTTGCACTCAGGAATTGAATCTCTGCTGCTCTTGAATTTTTCTTTAAAACTGTACCTGTATGCTTTGTATATGAAAACAATAAGATGCATAGTTTCAACTCTTCTTAGCATAGCAATTTTAGTTTATTTGAACAGATAATGTATTTTGCATGTCATTAGAATATTCTATGAGCATAGCTTGCACATGTGAGAGTTCAAAGATCTGTCCTGTTGTTATAGGCTATCATTTGCACCACATCGATGAGAAAATATATACTGTTAAAAAGATACAAAGAAACTTTTTTTACGAAGCATGTACAAGTTGTTAGCTGTTTTTTATTCTTACTTACATTTGTGATTTTTTATGAATTGAATGACCGTTCCTTGTGATTATCTGTTTGAACTTTACTATTTTACAAACAAGAATGTTAAATGATTAGTGGAAGCCACATATGTTGACTAATATATTATATACAATGTCTTATTAATATGAAAAACGAGAAGAAAACCAAAACATGATATGAAAGTTAATGATCTATAATTCATTTGTTTTCTAATGCTAAATGATTACAGCTGGTATTGACATTCACTTAGTGTTACATTGGAGATCTCATTCTCTATTAATATAACTTTGATTTAATATGACATATGAGTATGAAGCACTTGTTTTCTGAAATCCTCTTTTGTTGGTCGACTTGCAGAAAGTCATCATTTAGACAACTTGTATTGATTAGAGATTGATAAAATATTACACTAGTTATCTCTACCCTTTATGCTACTTGATTTATGACTATATCTTGGTGTCTTCATCTCATATCTTTTTGTGCTTCCCTTGTAGACCAAAATGGCCTTCTTCTTCATTTGTTTCATCTGATGGATTGATTACAGCCATGGCTTACCGCTTGCCTCATGTCGTATGTATTATATCATTCTATACCATTAATTTTCTTGATCAGAATTTTGGTTGATTGGTTCTTCCAAAAGTACTGTTAAGGGAAGCAGTGACTTCACTATTTCTCAGGTTATGGGTGACAGGTCTGGTAACATACGATGGTGGGATGTGACCACTGGGCACTCTTCATCATTTAACACTCATAGAGAAGGAATTCGGAGAATCAAATTCTCACCTGTTGTTTCTGGTGATCGTAGTCGAGGGCGTATTGCAGTTCTTTTTTATGATAATACATTTTCTGTATTTGACCTTGTAAGCTTAAAAATGACCACTAGCAATCTTGTGTTTTGTTCTCTGTACATGTTATGTTATTCACAGCATATGATTTGCATATATACGTTTGTGCACTACATATATTTTTGGTGTTATTTACAAAGTATTTATTTCCTTTGTTTACAGTTGGATATCCATTTGATCTAGACACTGTATGTTCTAAAATTGCAGGATACTCAAGATCCACTTGCCAACTCACTTTTGCAACCACATTATCTTGGAACCCTTGTATTGGAGCTTGATTGGTTGCCTGTACGGACAGACAAAAGTGATCCTTTGGTATTATGCATTGCTGGAGCTGATAGTAGCTTTCGCCTTGTTGAAGTTGATGTGTAAGTACTCCTTTAAATGAACTGATAAATCCTTTGTCCTATTATAACTGCTTTCCATGAGAAAGTGGGTGAGATTTATCGTGTATACTTTTATCCAGCAGGCTGCTTATTATTGTTGAGATTAATATATGAGTTTGACTTAAGATGAGTTGTTAAGCTCCTTATATCCTATTGTATTGTCCTAGCATGAGAGGGTGTAAATGAGATCATGTGTAATTTTATCCAAGACATCAAATGGTACTAGATTTTGCACTCGTGCTTTCCATGATGAAACTAGAAATTTTAAATCAGTTTAATTAAATTTAAATGTATGATAATTTGTCATTTATTAAGGAATATTTATGAAATAAATAATTTGTAAGAATGATCAATATAGTTTAACGGTGGTTATTCTACTAATTAATAATGAATGCATAGAAAAATAATTTTATTTTTTATTGAAATTTTTAATAGAAAGTATTTAAAATCAAATGTTAATTTCTATAGTGAACAATGAAATATTTAATACCACAACTATAGAGCACCTAAATAGTATAAGTATGCTTGTTTAATTTAGTTGGAAAATTATCGACGTGTAATATTGTATTTAATTTTCCATGTTTTTCTTAACAGGACGGTTGGTAAAAATTATTGTCATTGAGTAATAACATTTCTGATATCATGTTATAAATGGATATAGTTATTTTACACTTTTAGGAATAGTGGTTTATGTTACTTTTTTTTTTT
Organism: Dalechampia spathulata; assembly: GCA_948192965.1. Classification (NCBI taxonomy): domain Eukaryota; kingdom Viridiplantae; phylum Streptophyta; class Magnoliopsida; order Malpighiales; family Euphorbiaceae; genus Dalechampia; species Dalechampia spathulata. The sequence goes on from CANYBF012018424.1 coordinate 10,564, forward strand.
GATAAGTACATAAACAAATATTCATCTGCTTTTGTTTATTGAAGATATTTTGGAACAAAAAGTTAAATTTTTAGTATAGGTTATTAAACTGCTTAATTAGATTTGAAAATTAGTTAATTAAGTTTAAAATGAATAATAATTTAATTATATTTCAAATAATACTTGTATAATAAAAAATTTAAAATATACTTGTAAATGTGTGATAATAGTATAAAAATAATGTTCATATAATTAAAAATTACTTGTAACATATGCTATTGTTTTGTATAAGTTATTTTTAGAAAGTCTAGAAAATAATAGTGATATAATTTCAATAAATAATTGATTAAACTAATTTTTACATATAGGCATCATTAAGTTTATCAAATTATACATTCATTAAAGAAGTTACAAAAACTAAATCTGAAGTGGGAGAGAAAGAAGAATTGAATAAATTCCCAAATAAAAAAGATACATGACAACATTGAAAGATCCCAGGAGTGGATCATTCAAAATATTTTATTTAGAAAAATTAATAAAATGTAAAGTGTTTTTCTAGAATGTATTGGCATGTATATAAAATGAGGCAATAAGTGTTGGTTGTCATTGGTAGGTATGAGTTTCTCTAAATAAATGTCACATAATTTCAATTAGTAATTATATTTAATTTATTTGTAATGTTTTATAATTATTAAATTTAGTTCAAATTTTAATATTTATTTTTAAGTTTGATTTGTGATTTAAAAACACATGAATATAGAGAAATGAAATCTTTAAAATGCCACTTGGCAACATCATGGAAAATTTGACTTGCTTTATATATAAATAGACTAGTGGGTATTTAAATTTGTTTTTGGATAACCTTGTTACCTGTAGCATATGACAGTATAAAAGTAGCAGCGAGAGTTTATGTTTTTCATGCTTTTTAAATGTCTTGTTTGGAGCCTTGAAGCTTGGTTACTAGAATATTGAAGCTGATAGCTTCATCATTCAATGCATGCATGGAAATACCCTTCAGATGAGTTGATAAATATTTATTGCCTTTCCATGGGAGGATGTAACAGACTTTGGATAGTGTGTTGTTTTGTGACCCTGCTTTAAAGGAAAGATGGGATTGGTATTAGGTCAGCGACCGACATTTATTGCCAACACATGTGTTCAGGAACTTATAAATAATTATTTCCTAGATGAATGTAGAAACTGCATATGAGATATGAATGAATTTATTCTTTTGTGTAATTCTTCTTTTAATTTCATTTCCATATTTTGACAATTGAGATGCAAACTTGGTTGATTATTGATGTCACATGCAACATCCGAATTTCTGATCTTTTGCTGTGTATTTCATGCAGTAATACTTTTTCTTAGTGTTAGAATTTCTCCCATAAAATTAGTGTTGTATTTGCTTAAGATGATTGTTTTTTTAACCTTTGATAGTGTTTGTCATGGTAAATTTGAATTTTCTAGAACTTTTGTGCTTTAATAGCTGTGCTGTTCTATTATGCAGAATTGACAAAAAACCTGGCCATGAACTTCATTCCCGAGCTATTAAAGAAAGATTTAGACCTGTGCCAATATGCTCTCCAATACTATTCCCTACACCGCATGCTCTGGTTATTCTTCTGCTCTTTTCTTCTCTGCTTCTTCTTTTTGGTGTTTTTGTTGGCTGTGGTGTTGTAGCTCCTTTGTGATTGCAGGGGTGATGATGAACATTCAGAAATATGTATAAAAAGACATTTGTACTTATTTCAAAAACTAGGTCAGGGTTTCTGTGTATGATAAATTCCATTCACTCAAACCATGTTACAAGTACATTTGTTACAGGCATTGCGAATGATCTTGCAATTGGGTGTCAAGCCCTCGTGGTTTAATACTTCTGGAACAGCTATTGATAAGAGGCCTCACTCAATTCCTGGAACTGCTTTGCCTGCATCAGATCTGCGCAGTTACATGATTGACATACCTCCTATTGGTGACTCTGTTGTACCAGAAATGCTTCTTAAAGTATTGGAGCCTTATCGAAAAGAAGGTGGATTTTCTTTCTTGTTTTCTTTTGCTGGATCACAGAAAGGCTCTTTGTATGCTTTTGATTGATTGGCTTTAAGGTCACTTAATTTTAACATTTTCCATTACCCAAGGCTGCATACTTGATGATGAGAAGGCGAGACTGTATGCTACCATTGTTAACAAAGGTTATGCTGTGAGGTTTGCCTTTGCTGCTGCAATTTTTGGTGAAACATCGGAAGCAATTTTCTGGTTGCAGTTGCCACATGCTTTAAAACATTCGATGAATAAGTTGGAAAGCAAGTCGCAGCAGAAAGTACCCACCTCAGCTGCAATGACAGAGCTTGATGGTTCAGCAATGCTGGACAGAATTGCATCAAAGGGGAAATCCGTGACTGGTGTAGAGAAGCAGGATCCATTGGTGGGTCTACTATCAGTTGTTCATCTTCATTTGTTTCTATCTATTATATTCTGTAGTCATCTTTGTTTTTGCTCTTCTTTTCCTCATTTGTCCTTTCATCGTCGTTTCTCTTTTTATTTGCCGCTTGTGATTGATAGCTAAAAGAAAACTTATATGATAGACAGATATTTTTATTTAGACTTATGTATCTGATCTATTTGTGAACAGCGCAAAGGTCAGTTTATGTCAATGGCTTTCAAGCAAGAAGACTTGTGGGAGAATGCGAACGAGCGAATTCCTTGGCATGAGAAATTGGAGGGTGAGGAGGCTATTCAGAACCGTGTGCATGAGTGAGTACTCTGATTTTACTGTTTAGAGTTGTATGCACTGCCATATGAATGCGCAAGTTGGATGTGATTTGGTTGTTTAAGAAGCATAAGAACGTTACTATTATATTATGTTCTGTGCTATCTTTAGCTTGAGAACTTGGTAGTAGCTGAACCATTCCTGAAGATGTGAAAAATAGCTTGGTTGATTGAAACAACCATAATTAAGACTTCAGCGTGTCATGTTTTATGTAGTCATGAGACACAAATATCCATTTTATGATCTGAAGATAAATTAAAGTTTCAGTGTCTGCTATCTTTGGGATTTGGGAAATCAAGTCATGTCGATAAGGTGTGATTTGGAATTTCTAACAGCTTTCGACTGTGTAGACCTGTGCTGTAAGCCAATAGAGTCATCTTTCATAAAATAATGCTTGTATCAATTAAATCAAGTATTCAATTATTTATAGTATCGAGAGAAATTATTATAATGGAAGCTAATCTTATTGTCCTGAGTAGTTGGGACTTGGGATTGACTTTGTTCGGTAGGGATCAAGGTATCTAGTACCCCTGTCCCAAAAAGATAGTCTCATTTCCTTTTTTAGGTAGCAATTAATGCCTAAATGTTAATAATATCATTCATCCATTAATATGACTTCTTGATTTCCAAAGCAAAACTATACGATCAAATATAATTAATAATAGCAATTCGGAAAAGTAAGATAAAAAAAAGACTAGTATTTATTGACTTTTTTAATCCATGCAAAGTCAAGCTAGACTATCATTTTGGAAAGAAAGTATTGGTTTCCTGTGATTTGCTTGTATGAAAATTTTCTACTGCATTCACCTGTGCACTAGTCGTATTCCAGTAGGTTTGACCTTATGGATCATTTTCCAGTGTCACTCTCCATTTAGAATGACTTTTAGAAACATGTGTTTCGTAAACCGTTACTTTTTGAATCCATGTCATCCTCCATTACATCCCAATACTATGTTGAATCCTATGCAAACAATTGTCCTTCATGAAAATTACTTCCACCTTCCTGTGCACTTGTTTTCTCTATCCAGAAATTCTGACATGATTGCAGTGGAAAATTTCTTGGATGGGTTTTCAGATTAAAATATGAAAGACCTCACTTGTTTAGTCATCGATAAGTAAGATCATATGTTTTTCACATGGACAACATTGTAGGGAAGTTGAGAAAAAATGATGACCTTTTATTGGTGCAGCCACTCTGGTCAACAATTATTGAATGAAAAAATAAATTATGATTATTATAGGAGAAATTTCTAACGGTTTTGAGAATTTACTGGGAATGCAGTCAGAGTTCTGGTCGTACCTAAACTTTGTTGTTATTTCTTGACTTGCTCTCAAAGCGATATTAGTGTGCAAATTCGTTGCCCTCAACCTCTATCCCTATATGCTTTTAGTTCTGGATTCAGGCGTTAATTATATCATATTTTATGGTAACAGGCTGGTGTCAGTTGGAAATTTGGAAGCAGCAGTTACTTTGCTGCTTTCCACCTCTCCAGATAGTTCTTATTTCTATGCAAATGCTCTACGTGCAGTTGCTCTGTCTTCTGCAGTGTCAAGGTCGCTTCATGAGCTTGCAGTTAAGGTGAGTATTTCTGAGATTTTTGACATTAGCTAAACAGTCATGACTGGATATCTGTTGATTTTCTCAGTCTGTTTTCCTGATTACTGTCATATGATCAACAAGGTTGTTGCAGCTAACATGGTTAGGACTGACCGGTCATTGTCCGGCACTCATCTTCTTTGTGCTGTTGGAAGACATCAAGAAGCTTGTTCACAGGTTCAGTTTCACGTGTTAAATGCTAAATTTTGACTGACAAGAATTATCATACTTGTAGCCTTCCAAGTTTTGAAAATATCCGTATACTCTGTTGAATTTACATGGTAATTATTGATTTATGCTCTCTTGCAGCTACAAGATGCTGGGTGTTGGACAGACGCTGCAACTTTAGCTGCTACACATTTGCGGGGATCTGATTATGCAAGGTTCTTATGATTTACATTATGAGAACCCTTGGTACTGTCTTGCAAGATCCTGCCACGCTGCTCATGTTATGCTGATTATATTGTTTGTTCTTCTGCAGGGTATTGCTAAGATGGGCTGATCATCTTCTCCATACCGAACACAACATGTGGAGGTGTTTGCCGTTTCTTTTGTTAGTCTACTGAACTTGATACCGAGAATCATTCTCGTTCTGAAGCATTTATATTGCGTTGCTGCAGGGCTCTAATTTTGTTTGTTGCCGCTGGTGCATTGCAAGAGGCACTTGCAGCACTCCGGCAAGCACAGCAACCTGATACGGCTGCTATGTTCATACTTGCTTGCCGTGAAATCCGTGAAGAAATTATTAGCAATTTTGGGAATCCAGATGGTGAAGATGAATCGGGGAAAGTCGGTGATACTTTAGTTAACTTGCCAGGATTACACCCAGAGAATGAAGATGTTATTGCCGTTGGTGAATTTTTTGGGCAGTATCAGAGGAAATTGGTGCATCTGTGTATGGACTCGCCGCCTTTTTCTGATTAATTTTGTCACCCGAAAATGGCTAGTGATGAATATTCCGTTGAAAGCAAGTCATCAACCAGCCGAGGAGGCTGCAAACCGTAACGTTTCTACTCAGCAGAAAGACGCGAGGGCAGCAACTCTTCAAAAGCAATGGATCGAACACGGAAAGAATAGCTTGTGGCAGTGTTGTTTATTTGTAAAGGAATTGGGCGAAAGTCATCGTAGGATTCCCTCCAAGATTACATTTGCTACAACATTACATCAAATGCGTATTATTGTGTAGATGGGATATTGATTAAACTTTTGGGATCTCATTCATGTTAGGTTGGAGAAATTTTCATGAGGTATTTGCCCTACACGAGTCACAAAAACACCACCACTTTCATTGTCGACGACCCACCTATTATCATACTTCCAAGTGGTTGGGATTAACCTTATTTTATGTATGTTTCTTTAGAGTATCAAATCATTCAGAATGTATTGTTAAAAAAATATTTAATTTTGCTAATTTTTCTTTAATACAATTAAAAAATATGTTCTACATATTTTTAATAATCATAAGTTTCATACATCTTCATATTCGGTGTGAGAATATACTTTTATTAATGATTATTCTTTAGTAAGAAGGCATTGAAAAATTATTGTCGATAACTCCATGCGTATATAGCTACAAAACAAGACATGGATCAAATACGAACATGAATCAATGTCATTGTTCCCTTTGGCATTTGCCTACAAAGCTAAAACTGCAATGCCAATCGGTTAGATCGCTATTCTCTGAAACTATGTATTGTATTCAAAAAAAAATATTATAATAATAATGAGCAGATTAGAGTGGCAGGACCCCCGGCATCACAAACTCAAACTTCTTCTTTTGGAGAGTGTCTATTGATTGATTGTGGATGAAGAGAAGAATCTTAAGCTACGACCATCTGTCAGGTATACTATTACTTATTATATACCCCTATTGAAGTAGTTTTTTACCTTTCCCTCAGAAAAATCCAAACTGTCGTGAATGCAGGGAGAGGAGAGAATGGGATCTCAAGGAACAGATGCATACCCTCAAAAGGATCTTGGCCAAAGTCATGTACAAATATCAATCACCTTTGAGGTTGTTCTGAACCTGCTGCTGCATTGGAAGTGTTGCTTGCGCCGACACCATTTTCAACTGGTGGGGAGGTGCCCCATTTTCCCTCCGATTCCAAAGGTTCAATGACGTGCACCCCTCCGTCTATCAGTCCTAATGCGAATTGATTGGGCTCAGATGGATGCGCAGCAATGACGAGAGGATATACCCTTGAACTAAGAAAAGAAGAGACAATCATGTGGTGAAAAGATAACAAAAAGGAACAAAGGGAGACGAAAAGTAAAAGAGCATACGTAGGATTAGGAGGCAAATAAGCCACAGGATTTATTCTGCACCTCAATCTCAGTGACGAAGCAGTGAGAACACCCACGCTTCCATCTTCAAAGCTAACATATATTGACTGGGTATCACAGGAATAAGTGGCATGTGTGATTGGACCGCTGGCTTCACGAGGGAACCACTGTCAATAAAAAAAAAAAGTGGTGTTACTATATACAAGAATAACAAGCAACCTATTAGTAAAATCTATATATGCACATTCAATATCGTAGCAGCAATGTGATAATTAATGACTCAGAATTTCTTTTAAAATCATATTCTCCATGCAAACCTGTTTAAGACATTCTAATTTTGATGCTTCGTATATAGCTATCTGTGATTCATGTACTGCTAAAAGATGAGTCTGATCAAGGTGGAACTGAACGCGTGTATCCGCAAGACAAGCTAAAACTCGTCCAGGTGGAATTTGCAAGAATTTGCTAACCTGCTTTTCCCACCCATCTGTGCTCCAAACACACAACTGTAGAAAGAACAAAGCATAATTGTGTAAATTCCACAACGCACAAGCCTCATCTACAAATATAACATGGAAGAGGTAAAGCAAATGTGAGTATTTCTAGAGAGACTACTTGTCTCTAGATTTATAAAATTCCCGAATGCCAGTACTTCCGTAGAGACAGAGAGATAGATTATGGGAAAAAATCACATACTAAGAGCAATCAACTGCTCAGTTTTCCAGGTTCTCTGGTCATTGTATACTTTATAGAAGGTTGACTGAGTACCTATGGTAATATAAATTGTGTTGCTAAGAATTTTTACCTGAGCATCAGCTCCAGAAGATACGAGCACATTTAGTGAGTGAGAGAAAGCAAGGCCTGTAATTCTTTTCTGATGACCCTTTAACTTTGTTTTAACCTGAAAAGATCAAGTAGATCATCAGCATTCCTGTCTTATAATTCTGATAAAAATAAGATTCAAGTATATCATGCAGACCTCATCAACGCGGACATTATAAATTTGGATGGATGAGTCCTCCATTCCAATAGCAATGATATTATTATCTTGAGGATGAAAAGCCAGGAATGTTGCAGCCGGTGGCGGCGGCATGAATGTTGTCATTGTCTGCAATCAGAAAAACCTCATGTAAGTAAAAAAAAGGAAAACCCAGAAAAATATAATTATAGAGAACAAAAACTATTGTTGAACCCGGAAAAACAAATAGCGAAAACCCATTCCGACTGAAACCAGCACGAAAAAGTACTTAAACTAAACTGGTAGTTTCTTCCAGTCTCATTGCTACAGTCATCCCTGTGATGTGTTGGGGCACGACCCCTTTACAAATAGTTAGGTTTTAAATAGTTATTGGTGTTTGACCTCTCCAAAATAAACGGCAAAATAACCATATATTATATATTTATATACCAAAACTAAAACTTAAAGCATAAATATATCATATGTAAATATTATTTTTGTATGGTATATTTTGAATTTACAACTACAAGACATTTATAGTACGATTCAGCAAGAAAATGCCCTTAACCTTAAATGTCATCATATTGAAAAGAGAAATTTTTCCTCCAGAAGCTGACATAACGTAGGAGTCATTCTTTGATAGTGCAAAGCATGGAATGGAGTCTTCAGGATTTGTATCACTTATATCATTGGTCATCAGTATTCCGCTAGAGGGCTGCCATAATTGCGGTACTACACTTGCAGTGGCCTACAAATAAAGAAGTCGTCAGCAGAAAACTTCCTGAATAACAAAATGAAGCCTTCAGTGTATAAAATAAAGTACCATTACCCCTCATCCACCCCCAAAAAAGGCTATCACAATACCTTCCCGTTAACATTTCGATCACTTCTCTGCCATTTCCAGAGCTTGTGCACTGCATTTGAAGCTAATGCCAATAGAGAGTATCCAGAATTTGTATATATTAGCCTAGAAACCTGAGTAACATTGTCATCAGACAAAGATGACAGTTAGCTTCAGGAGCATATCAAGAAGATTTAAGAAATTGCACAACTTCCGAATGTACAAAAAAAAAAAACATAATTATTAATTGATGCTATTAAAATTGTCCTTCAGACCATCCTGAAGCTTAGATCACAGTTGGCTTGTCTTAGCTTCACAGAAATATCTATTAACATGCCAACTGGATCTGCAGAAGCAATTTATAATGACGACCATAATCAAAAAATTGACTTCCTTCTAATTAAATTGTGGCATGTGGACCATACCCTTGTGGCTGTCAAATTATCTGGAAGCCTCAGCGAGCGGCACTGTGATGATTCATTTATTTCAGTCAATTTCCAGATCCTAGAATTTTCAACTGGTTCATCAATAATTCTAGGTTTGACATCAGCCAAAGTTCGATTATCATTATTCTGCAGATTCTCAACAAAAAGGTAAGAACTATATCAGCAATTTTAAGGTAATTAAGATTCCAGGTATCAAGCTCGACAGAAATCTCAGCACTCACAATGCCAACCACAGGAGCCACAGAGGAAGCTCTTTCCCCAATGCTCATGCTGGTTCCAACAGTAACATTGTTGGGAGGGAAGTTTCCAATTGCAGGGGCCTGTAGCAAAATCTTTTATTAAACATGCAGAAGATTTTCATATGTTAAATCATAATTGCAATTGCAGAATTAACCTTCAAAAGGTTGAACAGACCATTGACTGAATATTACCTTCACAGCAGCTGTTGAAGCAGCCCTGGAAGCATCAAATGTACGACTCTCCACTGTTCTTAGTAGCCTAATACCATCTGAATTTGCTAGAAGTTTTACACTATTATCATTTGTCGATACAGCTAACAATGATCCATCCTTGTTGAATCTAACACAAGGAGAAGCCTGAAGATTTGCAAGATTTAAAAATTAGCGAATAAAAGGGATGAATATTAAAAATTAGCCAATAAAAGGGCTAAAAAACACATAAGATCACAATATGGATTCAAAATACCGGCAGTCCACCATCTGCGTCAATACTCGTCAAAAGATTGACATTGTCCATGTCCCAGAATTTAATTGTGAACTCGTCACCAGCAGCCAAAAAGCAATTTTTGGTAGAATCAAATTGCACAACCCCTGCAGACCGCTTTCCTAGGCCAATATAACCACGCTTAACAGTTCCTTCACTTTCATTCCACTCCACCAGGTGTGATTCCCCCTCTTTGTTTGTCCCGCAAGAGAATAGCCTTCAAGAAGGTTACAACCAAGAGACAAATATTTGATAAAAGAAACCAAAAGAAGAAACTATCAGCATAAAAACTTCGTAATCATATATGAACCTTGTCCCATCAGCACTGTATGCCATTGTGGTAGATGAGTGGCCAGGTGCATCATAGTCAACTCTTGAGCCCAGGTTATCGTACAACCAAGCCTTTATCTTTCCATCAGTAGCCGTTGAAAAGATAAACTAGAAAAAGGTCAAAAAAAAAAAACGTATGATAAGGAACTCTTACGAATGCAGTAAATGTGTAATCAAATAATCCTCAGAAGAGATCAGCATGAATAGTAAGAATATATATATATATATATATATATATATATATATATATATATATATAAAATATTTGAAGAAAACTAATAGGAGAAAAAACATAATCTACAGTGATAGAAAACCTGTAGTCCATTTTTCTCTTCCATTAGTTGATTCATTTGATCAACATAAAAAAGAACTGACAATGTAATAACAGGAATTACAGTGACGATGGAAAGAATTTAGTTTCTGTTCATGTTGTTGACATGAATAAACAACCAATAGATTCATAAGAAACTTTAGAAAGAAAGAACACTGAAGCTTTCCCAATCATAAAGCTTAGCATAATAACAGCCTAACATGACACTTCAATTTAGGATAACAAATTCAAGAATATGCAGTGATCCTGTTTAACTGAGAATGAAGCTCAATTAAGCTCAGTATGTAAGCCATGGTACAAAGGAGCCTTTCAATGCAGGTTGCGGGATTCTTAAATGAAGCTCTCCCCTATGTATAAAGTGCATTCCCCCAGTCATTCATCTAGTCAAAAAGAAAGCACGGTGTCGAAGCACTAAAATCATAACTACCAACATATCAGCAATCTAGTCATAAAAAGGCTTCATCATGTATAAGTGAATTCTAAATAAGGCATGTCAGCAAGCACTAAATTAACATTGAATGAAAAATTACCTGAATATTTTCCTTGCGATGTGGACACACACAATATACAGGTGCTTCATGGCCCTCAAAAGCGAACTTTGAATTTCCTGTAAGTGGATCCCATACCTGTCAAATTGCAAATTATCACAAGTGCCATCACCCTAACACAAGCAAATCAAATTAGTAATATAGTACAACAAACCTTGATGACCCTGTCTTCACCACAAGTGATGACACTTAGCCGGTCATAATAGGAGAAAGCAAGATCATTAACACTTCCATTATGGGCCTCAATCTGAAAAAACAACATAATGTTGAAAACAACTTGTCATTACTCTGATACAGCCAATAAAAAAGCTACCAAAAATTCAGTCAAAAAAAATCATATTCTGAAGCAGTGAATCAGTTTCCAACACAAACCTCACAATGATTCTTTACATCATCACCACCATGATAAGAATAGAGGTGCACTATGTGCTTAGAGTATGCAACACCTAAAATAAGGAAAGAAAAATAGAAGGTAACATATCTAGTGGAAAGCGCTGCTTTTTTCTTAGAAATTTCTTTGAAGTATACATCAGATCCTCTGATGTCGATGAATTAGAATTATACCAAAAAAAGCTCCATCAGGACTCCACACCACACGGTTAACTGATGCTGTATAATCACTGGAAAGAGATGCCTACAGAACAAGAATTATATTCTAGTAAACACAGAGAAATTAAAATTCATTTTACAAGACGATTGTTGGAGTTGCACTCGAACCTGCAGACCCATTGAGCGTGCCCCCACCTCCCAAACCTTAAAATTCTTCAGTGCTATTCTCTCCCGGCTACCCAACTCCCAGACCATGACATCACCAATGTTTGTTCCAACTTAAATAACAAAACACAGGAACAATCAAAGATTGGAAAAACCATCAGCAATAAAGCTAGAGTGGAAAGATTCTGTTCTTTAGCCACAGTGCTTACCAAGAAGTAAATTTTGCAGCACAGGATGGAAATCCATGCTTTTAACCGCTGAGCCTTGATTTAAGGCCATAACCAGAGTCTTTGGCAGGTCATCCGAAGAGTAAGAACTCTGCCCATGGCTCTGACTACTGTATGCAACAGGCATAATATTTATTGGTAGATTGTTGACCTGATCAAATGCCAAAATCAATAAAGAATGAAATAAGGAGAACGTGCCATTTAAATATAGCAAAGAGAAAACACAAGTCTCTAAAATGAAGAACACTGTGTCTTGTTAGGATGCTAAAACTTAAAATAACACATAAAGGCATGTGGTCATTTGGGAATGCAGACCTCCTTGATGTAAGATTAAATTTATTAAATAGCCTTTACAGCTTCATCAACCATTAGTCAAATAGATAACATTCCAATGACCAGTCTTTTTTCTTCAGTAGAGCTCATGTATCTCCGCCCACCTCCAAACATATATCCCAAAATACAATACAAAGCAACATAAACACCTAATTGATGCTATAACACAGCAACACATGCATGTCACAAGTGTGCTAGAAAGATATCCATGGAATCAAATCAACCAAAAGTTTACAGGACTTTACATGAACATCCTTTTATAATGCCAAAAATACCTCCTCTGATATTCCAAATGGTCTTGTTCTCTTCAATACATGTTCAGAATCTGCTGTTTGGTAATCCAAGGAAGGGTTATTTGTAGGAGGGGTCCTTGGGCGCTTTAGGATTGCTGCTGCCATGAGAGATGATGATGAGAAAAAACAGAATCGGCATAAAAGAAAATGAAACAAATTAAAAAAAAAAAAAAAGCCAAAGTATTTGCAAGCAAGAATCAAAAAGTCATATAGCATTAGTCAAGGAATTTAAATTATGATCTTATGGGCAACATCATACTATAAATTCCAAATTTGTTAAGATCCTAAAATAGTTTAGCCAAAACCTCTTTCAGGAATTATTCTAATACCAGACACTTTATATGATCTTTGGTTGTTAACAACTTAATAAAACAACTTAAGCAGGTGGCCTACAAGGACTTATATATAATAGACCTGCATTGTTAGTGGCAGATAATCCAATTGGACCAGCCGAAGCTGAAGGATGAGGTACAGGTGTTGGATTTGCCATCCAACCAGCAAGAGATGTTGGAAGAGCAGCAGGTGTGGGCTGAAATGGCTGCAAACATATAAACGTATAGTCAACATTCTAGAAACATAGATTTCATGCTGGCATAACTGCCCAAAAATCAAACAACAGCTTTATAAGTCTCACTCACAACATGGGCGCTCAGTGGTGGGAAAGCCCCTGGCTTGGGCACAGCACTCATTAAAGGATTAGTGACAGGAGATGGAGCCCGTGCCCCATTTGGTGGTCCACAGCTGTGATCCACAAAAAGGGTCTTTATATCAGGGTTAGTCCTTGGGTTCTTACAAAGTTGATGCTGCCAGTTCAAACTGTAAAGCAGCCCAGATGTCAATAACATAGAAAAATACAAAATCTTGAGCTGAGATAAAAGCGTTCAAAGAAGAAGAAGAAATAAGAACTTTTAGGCACCTCTGATTTATAAGAGTTCGTAGTCTTGAATTCTTCAATGATGGAAACTGAAGCTTATCTCGGAAAAGGGGGTTAGCTTCTATTAACTTTTTGAGTTCGGCAAGCATTATACCTCTAGCTGTCTTAGTCTCTCCATATTTAGATAGTTGTTCATTATCTCTGAAATAGAAGTAAAAGCATAACTTCCCAATGACATAACAACATACCATATATAATCATTAACACCACGAGTGCAAAAGGAAACACAACATCAATGTAGAAGGAAACACAACCAAGTGCAAGACAAAAAAAAAAAAAAGAATGAATAAGAAAAAATTAATAAATTAATACCTAAAATTCTCCAACGTCAACAATTGCGTAATTTCTTTAAAAAGTTCTTCATTGAATGCTGCAAACACTTTCAAATCCTTCACTAAAATATCAACAGCTTTCGCACGATCCCGACTATTTTTTTTTTTATTTACAAGTTGAGAAAAGGGAAAATATATGAATATATGGGTACCATAGTATTCCCAAAATGCAAAGAAATAAAAATTGATTAAAAAGCAGACCCACTTGTCTAAAGCTTCAAGGTATTTCTGTTTGCGGATCTCAAAGAAAATCTTCATAGAGTATCTGTTATCATCAACCTTGGTAAACCCTGACAAGTACTTCTCCACTTCATCCCAATCTCCATTTGTTACCATTTCCTCAAAATACCTCATGTTAAAGAAAAACCCTGACTCTTGCTCCAGTCTACACACCATCAATCACACCCAAACAAACATACAAATACACACACAAACAAACATTTTAAAACATCAACAAAATCAAGTAAATTGCATTGCATTGTATGAAAGAAATAACTGAGAAAATAATTTACATAAAGGACTTACTTGTGAACAGTTTCTTTGAATTTTTCTTCTTCGAGAAACTGTAGTATGAGAAAAACAAGTTCTCTACTGAGCGAAGACATCATTCAAATTTCTTTTACCTTTTTCTATATATTTCTGCGAACACCTGCAGAAAAATTCACCAATCTCAGAGATCTAAAATTTCTTAAAACAAAATAATCAACAGTTCAATAACTAACTCACACAATTCTAAAATAGAACCCCCAAAAGCACATCAATTCAACACATTCAATCAAAAACGATTCAAAATATCTCAACAAACAACAAAATAAAAGAACAGAGAAATCGTAAAAGAACGCGAAAGAAAATGATACAAAACCTGCGAAGAGAGATCGGATAAGCTGTCCTTTTGGAGGGGAGAAAAGGCGGAGAAACGATGTCGTTTTTAAGTTTCTATCAGGCAAAAAGAAATGCTCTCTCGTCTCCTTTTCTTACTTCTACTTCTCTTCCTTTTCCGACTTTTTTTCAAACTTTTTTTTTTTTTTTTGCAGTGTGTTTGTTTTTAGGAGATGTGGTTCTGGTCAGTATTTATATATAGACAGAATCGCTAGGGATGTTGAAGAATGAGATGGAGAGATAAACAAATAACGTGAGTGCGAGACGATGCGAGATATAATAATTTGACCTGATAAGTACTTCACTTTTTGATAAGCACAGATATCTAGCGATAGGTCCATGTACTTATAATAGGTGATCGGCAAACGGACTTATAATGCGTTGTAAATACGCTGGCTGGATTTCCAGGTATTTTCCTCCAGATTTACTCATACCACACTCTATTTGGAATGATAGGTTTTACTTTTCTTTCGTCTAAAAATTAGAATAATTATAAAATTAATATCTTACTTGATAATATAGTCGATAATTAATTGTATATTTATAAAATTAAAATTTTTTAATAAATTTTTTGATAGGGAGAAAGTGTAGTTGGGTATGGAAATCCATTTGCCACGTGGAATTTGTTATTTATAATTGGCAACAAATAGGTCTTTGCATGGTTATTACATAATTGTACATCTAAACAGTGGGTTCTTACCAATAAGAGTGCATTAGATTTCTTTCTTTTTAAAAAAAATCGTAAATATATAATGAAATCAGATTAAATAAAATATTCCTACCAAAATATAAGATGAATTGATACACATTTTACTTTTAATATTGGGTTTGTTTTTCAAAATTGAAAGTTTTTCAATTTTGTGGACCGGCGGTTTGAAGCGTCAAACATGCAATGCATACGGGCAGATTGGAAGCTAACCGAACACCTTTTGATAATACTTTGAAAGTTTAATTTTATTGATTTTTGATAGCATATGATATTTGGATTCTTTTATAACAACATTTTTCAATTCAAATTCATATTTAAACCTAAACAATATATATTGAAACTTTTTAAAATTATTTTATATCATTCATCATTGTGATGAAATAGAAATCTTTATCATTATATACTCGTATTTTTTTTATTTCTTTTTAAATTTACAAGATATTGTTTTTATTCATAATATTGTTAAATTTAGAAATTCTTATTTGACAACTTAGCATTCTTATTTCCTCTCCTTTATTAATTTTTGGTGCAAAGTTAAAATTAAATTATGATTATTTTATATATTATTTTATTATAAATTATGCTTAATTAAAATTTAGTTTTAATATACCTATAAAGTTAAAGCTAACCCCCTTTTAAAATTATTAGCAAAACCAAGACTAGAGCCTCACTAGCCTCTAATATTGTCTCTGTAGATTAAGTTATTGAAAGTGGTAGTTATTTGTATGAGTTGAATAATATATTATAAAATTAAGATATATACTTTTTTTAATATTAAAAATTAATAATATCTAATATATTAATATATTATAAGTGATATTAGAGTGAAATCATGAATTTAATTGTTAAAAATTTCTCCAGCTTGACTTTCTATAAATGTTAATACAACCACATCCCAACTTTGATCATTAATAAATGATATGTTATGAGGGTTGAATGAATCATATTTAAAATAATATAAAAATGATGTCATCGAATACCACAGCCCTCCATTAAGGCTGCAATTTCATGCAGTTATTCTTTAAAAGTAAACAAAATAAAATGGCTATAATATACACAATAATTTTGAGAACAATTTATCCAGTCAACTTTATAAATAAGAATTCTCATACCTTTTTCTTTAATTTTTAATTATGTAAATTAGAATACTAATTTACTACTTGTAATTTTTTTTATAATACTATTGATATTCAAAAACATCCTTTCATTTTAATTCCGTTAATATTTAAGTTAAAATTGTGATGGAAGCATGGAACGCTCTTTGTTTGGAAGGAGATGATGTTATGTTTATTTCAAAACTATAGAGGGTAAAAACCGTAAATATGATAAGGTTAGTTTTACCTAATCAAAGATATATATGGAGTGATCGGAGCGCATAAAGTTTTCTTACGGGTAAATTTTTCAAAGAATTTAAGTTGAGGGGGTAAATCGATAATTAAATCATTTTTTTGTTTGGAAATTCAAGTACAAGCGTGTGTAAGAGCGCGAGTACAGAGAAGAGCAAAAAAGTTAGTGTCAGTGTCAGAGATTGCCATATTTTATTTTAAATTTTAATTAATTTAAAGGGAAAAGTAAAAGAGGATGAGCCATTACAATCAAGGAGAGAAGAAACAGCCAAAGGATACATTTCGTATCGTATCATATCTTATCGCTATTTATTTTATCGTATCGCGATATTAAATAAATATGGAAAAATAAATGCGCACGTCAATTCAGTGTGACGCTAGACAATTTAAACGGTTCTAATCAGATGCTTTTGTATTTATCTATAAAAGAGAGTTGTGATCACATGCGGACGGTCTCTTTCTAATTATGGTGAGGCGCACAAAATTTATAAATAATATATAATAAAATCATAGATCCTCAATTTATTTGATTTTAATATATAAAAAAAAGGCAGTATTCATTGAAACCACAAATATTAATAGATTATATTTCAAACTTTTAGGCAAAAGGGTTATTAGAACCGAAAAAAGCTTTCAAAGTCATGATGATAATATTCTTAAATACGACGGAAGCCCTTTGTCTCTCTATGTATTTATTTATTTGTAATTTTTAATTCAACAAATATATTAGTTTAAGAAGATAAATATTTATTATGATTAATTTTCTAACTATTTACTAAAAGTTATCGAATGCCTAGAAGTTTAACACGTGTCACAACAGACAAATGCTATGTGGTGTTATTAGTCCCACGTTTCATGTCCTTCCAAGTTGCCACGTGGTATTTAACAATCTTGAACATTTTCTCCCCGATTTATCGTTTTTATTGGTGTATTGTTAAACAAAATTATATAAAATTAATAGTTATAATAATTTTCAAAAAAAAAAAAACTATTTAAGTATTAAAAAATTTAAATGAAATCAATAAAAGAGGATAAAAATTGTTGTTAATAGGATTTTAATGTTTATAAAATAATATAGAGGAGAGATGACATATTTATATGGATATCTTAAAATGCTTTTTAAAATTGTTACATCTATTGATCCGCGCGCATTACATCATGCATAATATTAAAATCATATATATTCATATTTTTTTTATTTAAGGTGTAATTATTTATAAATTATTTAAAATTTGATTGGATGAAAATTTCTTTAATATATTAATAAAGTTTAAGTTAGATGATATTTGCCTCGTTTAAATTAATGAATCAATTTGTTAATAAATTTATCAATTAATTTATTAAATTATTTTGAAATTTTAATTTTAACTATGTAATTTATAAATTTATAATCATATAACGATAAAATATTTTTAATTTAAATAATAATATAAACTTATAAATATTTATAAAATTTTATATTTTTATCAATAATTTTATATTTTTTAAATAAAATAATAAATAATTTATATTTATTAAATTTATTTAAAATTTAATTTTATTTAAGCAAAATTAAATTGGAAAAAGAAAGCATTTTTTTACCGATTTGATTATGTCATTGAGTTGCTACGTTTTCATCCAAATACCTTTTAAGTTTAAGTCATCAATATTTTATTGGTTATAATATCTTGTCATTTTATTCACCTCTCTAATATTATTTCATTTTTATTTTCAAAAACAATATGATTTCATCTTTCATAACATAAAATTATAAAATGAAATTATATTAATTGTTTATAACCTATTTTCCGGTTCAAATATCTGGATTTCTGCTATTTATATTATAATTCTAGAAATAATTTGTGATTATCATTCTTAGATTATATTTGATAATACATATAATAATTTTTAATTATCAACATAATGTAATGTTATTAATTATTAGATAAAAAATCGTAAAAAGGTAATATAAATAATATATTATTTTAAATTATATAAAGTTTAATTATTTTTTAAACTAAAAATTAAATTATGTTGAATGATTTATTTTTAATTTTATTGTTTTGAAGTTTAATATGAGATCTTAAATTCAATACTTGATTCCTTGATCTTAATATCTAAATACTTATATTTTTATTCTAATTCTTAATTATAATACCAAAATTACTTTTTTAGATATTTTAATTCTTGGATGATTAAAATTTTAATTATCATATTTGAGTGTCTAATACTCTATATTAAACATCATATCTTTAAATCTAGTATTCAATATTTGATATCAAGGTTTTTAATTCCAATGTTCTATATTTCAGGTCTTAGTATTAGGCTCTCGAACTCCATCTTCATTTGATCTAGTTCCTCCTCGCACTAGCTAACCACGTCCATTGCATCATCCTCTTTTCCTTGAGCTTTATTCTTTGACGTTTTGCTTGCTTCTTTCTTATGTTTGCATTCTTTTTCTTGTTCATCGATTAATATAGATTCTATCATTTTCATCAACAGATTTCAGGTACAATCATTCATTATTCATCTTCATTTGTGTTTACTCTTTGCTTTTTCTTTAGTATAATCATTTTCTTAATTTGCTTGAACTTGTGTTTCCCATTTTTTTGGTTTAGCTCTATAGATTGCAACCATACCTAACAAAGGCTTTAATGGTATTTCTCAATCATCCATTCAGCTTTTGCTTTTGCCTGTTTATTTTTCTTTTATTTTATGATTTTATTTTTTATGCTTTATTGAGTTTCTTTTTTTTTCTTTAACTTTTATTTTTCTTTTGTTTGTTTACTAAATGACACTATGTAAATCTCAACCCCTTTAGCCACAACATATGCTAGATCCTGTGACCTCTTCTTCTGATAATGAGGATATTGTACCAATCATAAAGGTTATTCTAGAAAAGCAGTTAGACCTCCTCTAACTAGGTCCTAGGACACTACTGGCATTCCAAGACCATCTTGGGAACCTACATCTCTCCAACAAGAAAGTCCTCCATATCCTTATCCTACACCTGTTTTTAATTCTTTACTATTACAAATGCACTATTATTCCCACCTAGCTCGAGCATATCATACACATACTTATTTAAACTTATCCATATTGTATGTGTTAGGCTTAGGTGACTTGGCAACTGAACTTTTTATTGCTATCCATTAACATATTTATTATTTCCAAGCAGTAATCTTTCTTGTGCTTATTATTGATTTTATTGTTTTTAAGTTTAATATGAGATCTTAAATTCAATACTTGATTCCTTGATCTTAATATCTAAAGACTTATATTTTTATTCTAATTCTTAATTATAATGCTTGATGATCTAGTTCATGGTTCTCAATCCTAAATTACTTTTTTAGATATTTTAATTCTTAGATGATTAAAATTTTAATTATCATATTTAGGTGTCTAATACTCTATATTAACTATCATATCTTCAAATCTAGTATCAAATATTTGATATCTAGGTTTTTAATTCTAATGTTCTATGTTCCAATTCCTAGTGTTAGGCTCTCAAACTCCATCTTCAATTGATCCAATTCCTCCTCTCATTAATTCTTCCGTATAATCATTTTCTTAATTTTCCTGAACTTGTGTTTCCTATATTTTTTAGTTTACTCTATAGATTGCAATCACACCTAATAAAGGCTTCAACAACATTTCTTAATCATCCATTCAAATTCTGCTTTTGCCTATTTATTTTTTCCTTAATTTGTGGTTTTATTTTTTTATGCTTTATTGATTTTCTTTTTTCTTACCTTTTATTTTTCTTTTATTTATTTACCAAATGATATTATGTAGATCTCAGTGCCTTTAGCCATAATATATGCTAAATCCTGTGACCTCTTCTTTTGATAGTGAGAATATTATACCAATCATAAAGGTTGTTCCTACTCCTCTATTAGCTTCTTGTCCAAATCGAAAATGCATTAAACGTTAGGCGAGGAAGGCAGTTACACCTCCTATAGCCAGGTCCCAAGACATTGCTAACACTCCATGACCATTTCGAGAACTTACACCTCTTTAATAAGAAAGTTCTCTACCTCCCTATCCTACATCTATTTTTAATTCTCTACTATTACAAATAGACTATTATTCCTACCTAGCTTAAGCATATCATGCACATACTTATTTAAACTTATCCATATTGTATGTGTTAGGCTTAAATGACTTAGCAATTAAACTTTTTGTTGCTACCCATTAACATATTTATTGTTTCTAAGCTGTAGTCTTTCCTGTGCTTATTATAAAAGTTCTCACATGTTTTTAGTATGATTTTGATGAGGGTGTATTTAGATTCATGGTTAGGGGACATTACAATGTACTTGATTTTTTTGATATTATTTTTGCTTTTAGTTAGTAATATGATGTTCCATTAGTTACTAATTTTTTTTCTTAACACATTTTTCATGAGTTTTTGGGTTTACCCTTATCTTTTTTAGACTAGGAAGTTTAAGGCAGCCCTTATTGCTTACTCACTTTATAAGATCATTAACTAATTCATTAATCATACCATAGACACTTGTAACAATTTTAAGCCATTCATTGGAATGTCGACTCTTACCATTTTATGGTTTATAGTTTATAGTGAACCTACCAATCTTGCACATATCTTAAGTGAGCGGTTCAATATAATTACTAATCCCTGCTCCTCATTGATATTTTCTTAGGGGGGATTTATTACTATGGTAGTAGTTATTTTCTATGACTTCAATCCTACCACCATCGATTTAGAGCACATAGATGGAAAATTGCTAAGTAAATCCACCTTTAATCATATGAAAATCATTTCAAATTTACCTTGTGATTTACCTATTATAATCAATCCCTACATCACTATACTTAAATACTATAAGGATCCATGGATGCCTTTGCCTCCTCCTCCTATTATCTATTAAGATAAACTTGATCTCTTACTCCATAATGATCACCTTTATGATGATTTAAACAATCCTCCTCCATCCCCTTTTAGACAACCACCCTTTAGGCATGTTGCAGTTCTCACCGCCCCTTAGTTCAACCAACTCCTTGCTCTCATGGTTGGCCATACAAAACTTGTTAGAACTCCTTTTCTTCCTTTGATTCTAAGTCTGCAAATATTGATTCCTATCTTATAGCCTTAGAATAGGAAGTTAGACTTATTTCCTCCACTCTACATCCATTTTGATCTTCCCTACTCCTCTTTAGGTTTTATTTTTCTATTTGTTTTTTCTACTTATCTTTATTTCCTTTTATATATTTTTTTCATTTATTTTTACATGTTTACTTTATTTATATTTTCTTGTTTCTTGTTTTGTTTCCTTTTGCTTTTGTGTGTTATCTTATATTCCTATATGTATGTTTTCTCTTCATTATTATATCCTTTATCTTCTTGCTACTTCCTTTTCCAATAAGGAAATTATGCAATTTAAAGGTGGGAGAGTCATTCTTAAAAGGTATAATTTCTTAATTTTTCCTTCTCTTTAATATGTTTTATCTATTGCATGTTTTAGTTAATTGATGCATGTTTTAGTAGTGCTACTTACACTCCTACATATTTAAAGTTAAAATTATTTGGTCTTGATTTTTTACACCTTAAGTTATAACAATGGTTAGTTAGCTTTTCTTAATTCTTACTAGTTTGGAAGTTAATAAGATCCTTCTTATATTTGATTACTTTCCAATTCAATTCTTGCTTGTTATTAATATAGACACTGTTAGAAGTTACTTTAACTTTGCTGGATTTTATTTAAGCTAGAATGCTTTTTTGCCATAATTATATATATATAGTTTTGCTTTTGCTTTTCTTGCTTTAGGACAAGTAAGCTTAAGTGTGAGGGAATTAATATCAACCTATTTTTCATTATTATAGGCCTACTTTGAAGTAATTTATTTAGACCCTTTTATTAAATTTTGTAAGTAATATGGTTAAATCACACACTTTTTCTAATTTCTATCTAATATATTAACATATGCAATTTCCTTCTCAGTTTTATTATTTTTATTCTCTTAATGAAACAAAAACATCCAAAAAGGAGAAAATATGATTGGGTGAGAGGTGGTCCAAAAAATAAGGAAAAAATAATTGAATGCTACATTGAGGTTTTTTAGGCAGATATGACGAGAGATCATTCTATTGGGGAATGAAGCACGAGTAAGAGGGAGGAAAAAAAAGGGATTAAAGATTAATAGTAGAAAAAATAAGTTATTGGTTGGAAATCGGAGAAAATCAAAGAGAGCAAATCAGTTTCATTATGGGGATAAATTTATTCTTCTTTAAGATTAAAACCTTCTTCTTATCTTCTTTTATTTTAGAGCAATAATAGATTATTCAATCACCTTAAAATATTAGAGAACTAATTTCATCTTACTTAGGATTTAAGGGATTATTTAAAATGATATTTTATTAACATATAAATGTTTAGTTTATTGTGTTGATGAATCTTGGTTTAATTGAAATTTATGAATCAATGAAACATTTATGGATTATCTCTTATGATTCATTAATACATTTATGGGTAGGGCTTTCATCATGACCTAGAGTAAGGTTTACGATAAATGGCACTGGAGGCTTGCTTGAAGCGAAAGCATGATCTTCTCAAGGGGCTATCTCGAGGAATGAAATGGACTCAATATAGGTTGCAAGATGGAGTTTTTATTGGATGCTTTTAGATTTGGTTCAACTAACTCATAACATGAGTGCTAAGTTAAACCCTTCAAAGATGGTTTTGGATGGTGAAGATCTATTTTCTCAGAGTTTCAAGTTTGATTTTACTATTTTAGTCAAGTTAATTATTCTAGGCATGCAACCATTCATAAGCATGAATAAAGCACATACTATAATGTAGCATAGCGACAAGGATCATAGTAATATAACATGACAATTATAATATAACAATCATTGTGAATATGGAATGACATTATGACATAGCAATTATGATAGATATGAATGATATGGCATAGACATGATATAATAAGAAATGACATGGCATATATATGACATATTTGATGTGAGTAGTATATGGAACTATCAAAAGAATTAATTTCAACTCTTAACTATAAGTTTCTCGGTCCATACAACCAGTAGTTAAGTGCAAAGGTCTTAGATCAATTTGTTTATTAATAAAAAAATAACACAGCTGAAACACTTACATGGACATGTTACTCTACTGTCCAGCTCTTGCTTACAATTGTATTTACTATACTAATTTATTATGTCATTGAGGCTATATAAATTAGGTATGTAAATCCATCATAATTATTTTTGACTAAAGCTGCCCATTTGGCTAATGGATACAGAAATTATGCACACTAATTTGGCTCAAAAGTCTGTCCAAACTTGCTTCATACTCATGCGGTCTAATGGTGAGCTCAACAGCCCCAAAGTCAAGTACTTCCATTAACTCTCTCACACACACTCATCCACTCTTTTTTTTTTACTTCATTCTCAAAAAATTTCCTATAACTCAATATTAAGGTCACTAAACTAAACTTAATTATATCCCCTGGTATTTTTACACATTTCAATTATATTCAAGTGTAAAATAGACACTTGTTCAATCAGTCATGTACATAACTCAACCGTTTATTTTTAGTTAACAATTACATTATATATGTTGTACACCATGCCTTTAAGGCTATTATTCACGTATAACAACAAATATCAATAAACTATAACATCTTTAATTTAAGGTACATTATTTACTACATTCAACTCCATTTACTTAATTAGTACATTTAATTAAGCTATCAGGTGACAATAAGTTCAATCTCAAGTCATACCAATATGCAAGCAACGCATAAAGATCTAAGGGACTTAAATGTAACTCATAAGTATAATTCTCTCGATCTAACCATTATTCCTTTATGTGTAATTAGTTGACTCAGGTTTTCATATTATTATTACCCACTTCAAAAGATTCTGTATGCATTTATGGTCACGTAAATATAGAATGATTTTATCACCGATCCAATAAGAAAATTTTGGGCATGAAGTTACATCTTAATAACCCCACTTTCTTTAAATAAAATTTACACATGCATGATCTAAGGTACTCGAATAATCATGTACAAGGGCGATCCATGAATCATTTCTTAATTCAGTAGTTGGTAGCTTAATGTATTTGTTGACCCTGACTTTTTGCCTGCACACTACAATTTTAGGTTTTTATCGATTCAACTTAGTACATGTCTCCGATGTCGACCTTAATTTGCACAAATTCCTTTAGGCTTCCTTAAGTATTTTGGACATGTAGAGCACATTACATTTTGCTTGTGAAAGGTAGAGCGCATAGCATGCATTTTTTGATGTGTAGAGTACATAGTGCTACATATTGTACATGTCACAAAAATATACATTTGCTAGGCGACCTTTTCCTGAGCAAATCTAATATGCTCCATATGAGACCATGCCTTAAGGTCTCAAATGATGCTTCTTTGACCTATAGCGCACATCCCAATGTGCTTACATTAGGCAACACATATAAGTCAAATTTGTTATATGTATGGCATCTACTGTTATATACTGTGCATACATCCTTTTTCTAAGCTATATGCTATGCATATAACACTATGTATTGCGCATATAATGTGTTATTTTAAAAAATTCCATATTGCTAATGTAATTTTCTCATTTCCCTCACCCACCCCTATAAATATAAGCCTTGTATTTATAGAAAAGGGTTGAAAAAATTATTAATTACACCTAAACTTTGTTAAAATTAAATCTCACTAAATTAAACTCTTAATTAAGCAATTAATATAAGATTAAAGACTAATTAACCTTAATTATATCCCTAATCATGTTTGGAATCAAGATAACAGAAGCTTCATCTATTTTTGTAAGTGAATGATTATTCTCTTCCTTGATTTCTCATGATTTCATGATGGGTTTTGTGATTTTGGCTTTGTTATAATGATTTGGCTTCAATCATGTATGGTTTGATGATTATCAATGCTTATTGATGCTATAAATGATCTGCTATAGTGTTAAATCTACTGAGATTTGGGTTTTGAATCATGTTTTTGCTTAAAACCCTTCTTTTCTTCAAAGTTAGTATGTTACATACTACACACATCACATGATGTGTGCCACACATAGCTTATATGTGGCACATCATATCCCAAATTTTGCTTATTTCCTATGATTCCTTGAAGTTCTCGGTAGCATTAGAGGCTTGACAGTAGCCCTAATGATCTGAGTTCATCATATAGCATTCATATTTCATTGATTTTAGCTTTAAAATTAATATTTCAAGTTAAATGCTTATTTAATTTGTTAATTTATGATGATTTATGACATGATTGGCTTTGTTTGGTTGAATTTGCTATCTTTTATTACCATTTAATGATGTTAGTGAATCCCAATTATCTATGTCATGATCAATTATTTATGATTTTTGCATTAAATCATTTAATTACTCAATTAATGCTATTTTAGTTATGTTTATTTGTGTCACTTGACATTTTTAGCTTGATTGGACATTGATTTGTTTCTAAGTGATGTTTCATATGATCTTAGAAAGTTTGATTTTGCTATTGATTGATTTTGGTTAGAATTGATTATTTTCACTTGATTTTTTCATGATCCGACTTGTGTTAATTCACTTTTCATGATTATTGCCATTATATTCATTGGACTTTGGCTCTTTATTTGTGCTTTTACATGGCACTGAATTAATCATTCTAGTCCTAAATTTCATTTGCTACTAATGATTTTTCTTGTTTATTTCATATTTTTACTCGTGCATTTTTAGCTCATGCTACTCAAGGTTGACTTTTTCCTGAGTGGATGAGACATTGCTTAATATCTTAGATTTATATATAGATAAAGATCCTTTGTAATAGAATAGATTTATTCCCCATTTTTATGTGATTTAGCCTTAAATCCCTTATGTATCCCTTATCTTCTTTGATCCCTTTCACCGACCATTACAATTTTTCATTCATGCTGCTATGCTCGTCTTATCATTACTATATGATGTATACTATACCATGAGATGCTTATGTCATGTCATCTCATATGTCATGCTTGTGTCATGTCATCTCACATGTTATGCTTATGCCATATCATCTTACATGCCATGCCTATGTTATATCATCTTACATGCCATGCTTATACCATGTCATCTCACATGTCATACCTATGCTATATCATCTTACATGTCATGCTTATGCCATATTATTTCACATGTCATGCATATGCCATGTATCATACCATGATTGCTATATGATATTCATCATGTTATATCTGCTATGATTCCTGTTATGCTATATCTTGTTATATTCTTATTTCATGCCTATGAATGCTTGCCTACCCAAGGCAATTAACTTGACTAAAATGGTAAAAGCAAACTTGAAACTCTAAGTGAATAAATCGTCACCACCCAAACCCATCTCTGAAGGGTTTGACTTAGCACTCATGCTAATGGGTTGGTTAAAGCAAATCCGGAACCATCTGGTGGTGACTCTATCTTGTGAATCTTTTGAGTTTGTCTCATTCCTTGAGGTAGCCCCTTGAGAAGACTGTATTTTTACTCTAAGCTGGTGTCACATCCTAAATTTAGGGGTGCATTGTGCATTCATAAATTGATATTATGTTGTGTTTTATATGTTACTGGTGTGAAAATGATATGAAATTATGATTATGTTGATAAGTATATGATAAGAATTGAGTTTAAAGCTCAAAAGAAGAAATTGAAAATTTTACCGAAACCACTGAAACGAACCCTAAATGGCACTAAAATGATGATTTCTATATTAAAAACATTGAATTTAATTGAATGGTTTTGACCAAAGTGCTTGTATTAACTTAAATTAGATATATGCAAATTTTGAAAATTTTGAATTAAAAATTAATTATGATGTCATAATTAGGTAATGATGATGTAAGCGAGTGAAATTAATCATGATTTTTCTTAGAAAATGAAAAATTATGAAGTAATGATGAATTAGTGTGATTATATAATAAAATATAAATGTTTGAAAAGATAAAAGTATTAATTTTAATTATGATGTCATAATTGCTAAATATGATATCATAATTAAAAAAAAGATAATTAGTGTTATGTAAGATGAAAATTAGATGAATATATATTTAAATTAGGGTAAGTCAAAGTAGGTTTGAATTATAATAAATTAATGGTAGTGGGATTGGTATTTGGAAAAGTTGTATAGGAAATTGGAAAAGTAGTTTTGGAAAAAAGGTGTTAGTAGATGGAGAGAGAGTGAAGAATATTAATTTATTTGATTTGGGAAAATTGATGAATGGTATTTATAATAAAAATATAATGTATTAGAGTGTATAATACAAAACTAGGATTTTGATTTGGTGGATTTAAAAATAAATTAAGAAAATAATTAAGTTTAGGGGTAAAAAAGGTGTATTTGGTGTAATTTAAGGACTAAATAGGAAATTTTTCCAAATGGACTTCATTTTATCTGAATTTCTTTCTTATTTAACCCTAATTTGACTTAATAATGCAACTGAAGCATTATTTGTCCGAGACATCTCCTATCCATCTCTCATTTCTATCTCACCTTATCTTATCTTTAAGCTTTCTTAGTCTTCATCTTCCTCTCTCTTTTGTTTATGACCTATTTTCTTCTCTAAACTAAAAGTAGCCAAACCAAACCTCCTCTA
>CANYBF012018679.1:0-45298 GCA_948192965.1 Dalechampia spathulata
ACAATACTACTAATAATTAATAATATTAATAAGTAAAATGAAATAGTTATATTATAATGATGAAAAAATGATTACATGTAATTATTATTAATATTTCATAATATTATTAATTATTAGTAGTATTATATTATATTATATGAAATTTAATATTAATAAGAATTAATAATAATAATAATAATAATAATTTTAATATACAATACTACTAATAATTATTACCAATAATTATTAAGATTATTAATATTAATATTAATTAAATTATTAATTAATATTAAAATTATTATTAATTAAAATTATTATTATTATTAATTATTATTAATATTAAAATTCATATAATATAATACAATACTACTAATAATTAATAATATTATCAAATATTAATAATAATTATATATAATTATTTTTTCATCATTATAATATAATTATTTCATTTTATTTGTTAATATTATTAATTATTAGTAATATTGTATTATATTATACTAATTTTAATGTTAATAATAATAATTTTAATAATACTAATATTAATATTAATATTAATAATACTAATTTTAATATTAATATTAATAATTTTAATATTAATTAGTAATTATTATTATTAATATTATTATTAATTATTAATAATTTTAATTATATTATATTTAAGATTATATTATATTAGTAATATTGTATTATTAATTAATTAATTATATATTAATTATTATTATTATTGGGACAATGGGCAGGGCAGGACGTAGGGCGTGTGGCACTTAAAACCAGCGGCCAAATCTCTTGTTTTTTGCCACATTTCATTTCACCGTCAAAAACACACCAAATTTGAGAAAATTTTTTTTATTCACACCAAATAAAGAATTTTTAAATTTATTTACACTAATATGAAAAATTAGCCCAAGAAATCAACATACATCTAATATCAAATATTCATGAGTCCTTTTGCTTGATTTTAAACGATGACTTCAATCGCATGATTTATGATACGGAAAATTATCCTGGGTAATAAATCGGGTATTATCAAAACCGGGTCAATTATATACATCCAAACCAAAAGGCATTTGATATGAAACTAACATATACTATACTTGTTTACTGCAAAAGCCATTACTAGAAAGATTGATAATACATTACATTTCATAAGTCTCAAAGCATAGCAGCTTACAGTACAAGTGAACCATCTGTCTTCACTAAAGCTTACAAAATCAAGCTAAAGGCATAATGCTTATTTTTACTGCATATGGGCGACATCATCAACACTACCTGAAAGAAAACTAAAGCCAGAAAAATGCTTCCATAAAGCCCCCCTTTCACCAAACTAATCAAACTTCACACTATGCAATGAGGAATGGTAGAACGGTTAGCATGAAATTTTCATAAGTGAAAGTTGCTGAACCAGAGTATGTTGTGTCCTTCTCTTTGAATTTCTCCGTCAGACCCTGCAGCATTATTTACGTTTTAGATTATCAACAGCTGGAAATTTCTAAACCACTTAAGATTTCACCACTTCATTTATAGATTTCACGCTAAAAACATCAATTTCTCATCAACTATCAAAGAAATAAAAAAACATGCATGCAAATTTAAAGGTATCGGCTAAACCGGATTTCTCATAACATGGGTGCCTACCACAAGGTAGAGGAAGAAATGAGGGGACGGTGGTTCAGTTGGAAAATTTCTGAGATCACTAAATTTGTGTTCTTTTCTTTAGGCTGCATAAAAGGCTGATCTGAATGCAGAATAACATCAAGTTGTATGCATCAAATAAAACAATGTTACATAAAATTTCACATTTTTGAAAAAACGACAGTTTTTAGCCCCATCAGCTACTTAACCATGATTATCAACCTGAATCAACAAAGCTTTAATTTTATGGTAGGGGTGGTGATAAGATATAGACTGTAATTTTCAACTGGTACGATATTAGAGCTTCTAGTTTCTCTTGCACTACATTTTTCCCAAACTGGTTAAAGTTCAAGTTCTATTGCTTTTTCTCTCTTAAGCTTTGTCCTTAGTTGCTGCTACCCGAAACTCAACTCAAGATTTAACCAGAAAAGAAAACAGAAGCGGCACTATTAAAGTAATGTTTGTTAATGAAATGCTCACCTTCACAGTAAGACAGCACCTGCATTTGAAGATAAAAAAAATGAAACAGAAAAAGAAAAGTTAGCTTTTGAATCCAATTAACAAAGTTATAGAAGAAAGCAAAAGAAAAATACAGAAAAGAAAACGTATATACTCGATGAAATTGTCATATTCAACGGCTTTGGATTTGCCTCCAGTTTTATCAAACTTAGAGACCAGTAAATCCAAAACAACGGGCGACACAGAAAATCCCAAGCTGTATAGTGCCTCTCTCAGCTCATTCGAATCAATCTTCCCACTCCTGTCCCTATCAAATCTCTCAAATATCGACTGCATACATTCAAAAACTACATCAATCAATCAATCAATAAGGGGGGGCAATCAAAATAGACAGAAATTGAAGGTAACCCATTACAGTAACTTACCCTCCAGCTCTGTAGACTGTAAAAAAGTTGAGTAAATTCCTTGGGTCCTGCATAAAAGTTCGAAAGAAGAACAGTTCTATCAATCCCTTATGTACGGTTTTCTTTTCACATCTTAACCTTTTTATGCATCATTCATATCGTAACAACGCATTTATAAAATTTAAAATGGATTAGGTTTGAAATTCAATTTCTAGACTCACCACACTGTCAATTCATCAACACCCGACAAAAAGAGCAGGTAGCAATTGAAGTCATAGTACTGATTTTTAATTAACAAAGCAAGTAGGGGAAAAGACAAAGATTATCTATCCTCAGCTCCATGCACATGTTAGAAAATGCTTTATGTTTGTACTAAATTACGCAACTAAATGAAACTCAATCTCACCGATCTTTTTAACGTTGGTGTTGGTGAAAAGATACATAAGAAGATGAACGGTTCGCAAGCTAAAGCTCTGATTATAACTAGAAAGAGCTCTCTGCATCTCCTTATCATCAATTAACCCGCTTCCATCCTGATCAGCCATTTGAAAACACGCCACCACATTTGGATCCGTACCCGGAGGAAAAGCCGACGGCACCAGCGACGCAAACGGACTCCCATATGGCGCCGTCGAAGGTGGATATCCACCGCTACTGCTGCCGTGGGGTTTTTCCTTCGGTGGCTTCTCGTGAGGCGGTGGTCCGTAGGGAGCAGCGTAAGGTGCAGGTGGTGCTCCGTAGGGTTGTGGTGGTGCGCCGTATGGAGGTTGGGCTCCGTAAGGTGGTTGTTGTTGCGGAGGGGGTGGGCCGCCGTAGCCGTAACCAGCTGGGGGATGAGGATAACCAGACATGACGTTAATTGGCGGTGACGGTCAGGTTTTTTTGTGGCTTTGGAAAGCGAAATGCTTAATGGGTTTATAAGGCAGGTGTTACCAAGTGTCGTCCTCTCTGGCTTGTTAATGAAGCTAATAAAATTATTAAATTAAAAAAACATTTTATTAATTAATAATGTAATTTAAAATTAATTATATTTGATGATGGACTTTTTAGAATTATTACGTAAAATTATATTTACATTAATAAACTACTTTTATAATTAACTCATTACACCCTCACACAATCTATCCAAAGAAAATTTAAAATAATTTTATAATTAGTATTCCATCTATCAAATTTAGATTATTCAATTTTTAAAAAAATAATATTTCAAGTGAATATTGTATTTTATACTATTTTATTCAATAAATATTTATTATATTTTTTTCTTCCTATTTTAAACTATGTTAATTATTAATATAAAAATTAGATAAGTATGATAATGGTGGTGGTGGAGCTGGGTGAATGCCGCAGACCATGTTCGAGCGGCGAGCGCGGTGTTTGAATGGGTACGTGGCCACTTGCTTAGCAGAGTTGCTTTATATATATATATATATATATATGTCGACATGTCCGTGTTGACTTCGCCATTTCTCTTTTCAAGTCAAACCTAATATGAGTTTTTCACATACATTTTTACTCGTCTTATGAACCAAAGCTTAATGCTTAATCCACATCATCCTAAAAATAATAGATTTTATTTTACTTTTTACGATAATATTCCATAATTTTAAAATTTTTTTAAATTAATAATTTTTTTTATAATAATATATAATAAATTTGAAATAAATATAAAACAAACTATATGTATTTATTGTTTCGAATGAATCATAGGGATAATATTTATTTTAATTGATTTTAGATTAAGTTTGCATCATTATTTTTATGCTTATTTTAAGTTCCACTTGAGTATGGATAATATATGACATGAAACTTGATTCAAATATAGTTTTTTAAATAATATATATATATATATATATATATATTAAATTTAAATTAATTATTGCTGAGTATTTGTAATTTTATTATTTTAAAAACTCAATACATCCGCAATCTATAAAAATTTATTTAAAATATAATAATTTAATAAATAAATTATTATTCTAATTCCAATTGCATATTTGAATATTTTATTTTAAAGTATTTAATCAAATGAGATATGATGTTAATATGTATGTTAATAATTAAAATTTACATGATATTGTAAATATGTTTTTTTTGATCTCATGAGTATTTGATAATTTGAATTAATTTTTTAAGTATTTTTATATGATTTGGGTTTGATAATAGAATTTATATCAATTTGAAATAATATTTAAAATAAATAATTTAATTTAATTATTCAAGTTAGGATGTACAAGGAGGGTAGTTGGGTATTGGCTTGAAATAGATAAATTCAATCTGCTACGTAAGATTATAATAATGTACAAATAGATCCAAATTTTGAGGCTCATGCATCACAAATCTTCCATTACATAATTTGAGATCAAAATCGATGATTTATTAATTTTCTTTGATTAAAAGTTATTTCAAAATAAAAAATAAATCAGTTTTAAAATCACTTGATCCTAAAATTTAAACTACCCAAATGACATTCTAAATGGATATGAAATCATTTTTGTGAAAAAAAAAGTCAAAGAAAAGAAAGTCAAAATTGAATCCAAACATATACAACCTATGCTTTATTTTTTTTCAAAATCCATCAAATTCAGAGTTTAAAATGAAGAATAAATCATCAATATCAAACTTTATAAAAAAATAATATCATATTTAAGTTCTTTTTAAAATATTTTATATATCTTTTAAAGAATTAAAAAAATTATAATAAATTATTCATTCTATTTATTTACTTATTCTAAATAAATCATATCTAACTCATACTAGTAATAGAATTGAGATTATAATCGAAAGTAGAACAGATTTCAAAATCTGGATAAGGTAGATGATAAGGGTTGGTGTTTAAGATTGGGATGTATAGAGGGATAAGAAAAGTAAGAATGAAATAGGCATTCTTAATATTTAAAGAGGAGTGAAATTGAAGTAAGTGAAAATGAATTAATAGAGCTTTCAATCTTCTTTGAATTGCAAAAAGATGTTTTTATCATCAAAATAATCATTTCATTTAAAGAAGATAGTCTCGTTTTATTTTATTAATATCTTAAATGATACTTTTCATCTTTATGATTATTAGTGTTAGTATGGAGGGGTGGTATGCATATGCGGCAAAAGCAAACCACCTCTTAGATGCTGCTAATGGCATTGGCATTGCAAGGAGAAGACGTTATCCGGATATAGGAACAGGGAGATGTTATCCAAACTCATCAGTTTTCATTAAATGATATGGGCAACCCTGCTTCATGTGATTGTGGTTGCATCCAAAACTTGTACCACACCATGTTACGTGGCTCCCTCCATGCTTCACCCTTTCCTTTTCCATACCATGTTCACATATGAATCAAATCACTTTAAACAAATATATCAATTTAATCCATTTACCAGCCCACATAAATAAAATTTTTTGTTAGTTTAAGAGGCCCTTCATTTATTTATTTTTTCAATCTTTAGGGTTTATAATAAAAACATTCAATACAACATGATTTTTCAACTAACAGATTATTATCATTTATAACAATTAAATGTTTAGGTTTTACAGCAAAACATCCCCACCATTTTCTTATTCTTATGAAAAATTAATTTTTAGCATAAAACATAAAGTAAGAATTATAATTCTTCTTTAATGTGCCATAATAATTTTAAATAATATTTTTTTGAATTCATTTCGTCAACTTCCGAAGAAAAATGTCAAATTCAGATTAAGAAATTCAAATTTATATGCCTAAAAGCCCTAAACTAAGAAATTTAAAAAATGGGTAAACTTTACACTGCTAGTAGACTCTAGACATTGTCTAGTTATAAAATATTCGGTCCGAAAAATGAAAATAAGATCAAAATAAAAAAATAATAATAAAAAAAAAAGAAGACGTTAAATTGAAGCTAATGAACTTAACTCACCACTCAAATGCTCAAGTGGTCTTCTCTAGGCAAGCTCTGAACGGTATCAGACCATCTTCCAGGTGAATGATCGCTGCTGTTGGATGAAACTTGAGCCTCCGCCCTTGTATCCCTTATCATCTTCAGTACCTCCCTCATCGATGGCCGGTTTTCTGGTGTCACTGAGACACATGTCATCGCTACGTTTATAAGAGCCATGAGTTTTTCCTCTGCTGCCTCGTTTCCTGAAGCAGGATCTTCGCCGGATTCTGTCTCTTCCTCCCGCACTGATCGAACCCACCTTGGAATGTCTGAGCCATGTTCCTGAACAAGGTCCTGGAACGGAGTTTTGCCTGTTAAGAGTTCCAGAAGTAGTACACCGAAACTGTAGACATCAGCTTGTTGAGTGGGTGGTTTTCTCATATCCCTGCTTTCAGGAGCTTTATAGAAAAGAGAAGAAGCACTGGGCTCTTCAACCAAGTTCGGATCCCGGAAAAATGTAAGACCGTAGTCCGTAAGGCAGGACTCGAATTCGGGACCTAACAGGACGTTAGAGGATTTTAAGTTTCCATGGGCTAAACCAGGGTTCTGGTGGATATACAGTAGTCCAGTTGCCAAGTCCTCAGCAATTTTGAGGCAAGATGTCCAATGAAGTGGCTTTCCACTACCTGAAGTCCTTGTTCCTGTAAAAGTAGAAAAAGACATGCCACTAATTAGCTAGCCAGTAAGAATAATATTCAACGAAGACTTTCTGTCCAGCTTATCATGTTGCAGTACTATTTGTTTGCAACTCCAATCAAAAAGATTTTAAAAACAATACTAAACTTCTAAACCAAATAGAGTTGGCATTAAGGAGTGACCGAAAAAGACAAAAATGACCAAAGAAGTGTAAATCAGTTGCAAGGATATCATTCCAGTTCAAAACTTCAAAAGCAATTCGACCACGACAAATTCTTATAAACAAGTAAACGTATTTCAAATCTGCAATTCCTTAAGAAACATGCAGCAGGAGAAAACCATCAGCTTTCAAATTAAGATAAAGATAACTCGGCCAACTCAATCTATTAACAGCTAGCAGGTACCGAAGTATATTTCGATGCTGGAAAAAGGAAAACCATTTCCAGGTAGTAGATCAGTGACAAGTGTTGGAGTGGGACATCACTAACATGAGGCAGTCAGTAAACAGCATGAGTTGTCAATTATAAAAGCAAACTCATTTTCGAGATTAGCATACAAATACATGCAAATAATCAGAAGAGATAATCACCATTGTCGTTATTTACCTAAACAAGTACAAGTGCAAGCGACCAAAAGATACAAAGCATAGCCGAACAAAAGCATTTGCACAAAAGAATCATAATGACCCCATAAAAAATTTCTTGACTCAAAGCTACCCACCACCCCAATCGAGAAAAGCAACTTAAAGGATATGCTTAATTTAGTTTTTTCCATTTTTCTATTTGGAAATTCGTTCAACTGTTGGTGTTTTTATTGTAAATTCCGCCATTCGTTTTTTCTGTTGTACTATTAATCCAAGGCCAGCTCAGGAATGATTCACATGACCAGAACTGGGAGCAGGGAGCATTCTACCCCATATAATGTTCCTTTTCTCCCTTTATATTTATTATTTACCTCGATATTAATGTGCATGTATATTAATTTATACAGGCCCAGTAAAATAACCTAAAAAATAACAATAAAAACTAGTTTATCAAGCCTGTGATACCCACGTGACATGAATAAAGGAAAAAGGATGGATAGGTGGCCCGGCAGGCAGACTTACCGTGAAGGAGAGAGAAGAGACTGCCGTTGGGGAAATAATCGAATACAAGTAAGCGTTCCTCCTTAGCTTGGAAATATGCCCTGAGTGGGACTAGATTTGGATGCCTTAACCTACCAAGGATGTCCATGTGTCTTCGGAACTCCTCCGCCCTTGGATATCTTGAATCTTTTAACCTTTTAACGGTGACAATGAACCCAGATTCCATCACTGCTTTATACGTGCTTCCCATACTACCTCTACCCAACGTCTCAGCTGATGCCTTTAATAAATCTTCTAAACTGTAATTCATCTGCTGATCACCTGCACCCAGAAATATTAACGTACCTAATCCTTCCCCTTCCCATGAAAATCCACCTTGTGTTTCACGGTTATTACCTCCCATGCCACTGCCATTTTCGCCTCTACCAACCACCCTTTCGGCTTTGCTTCTACCCTCCTCCACTGCTGGCCCATCTTTCGTACCTCCATTCTTGCCGGCAGACCAACATATCAAAACAATACAAATAACACAGACTGCTAAAAACCCACCCACGCTTCCTGCAATAATCTTTATTAATTTACTGCGTTTTGCGGATGATCTTGAGCCTACCTCTGTTGGATTAGTAGGGCTGGGTGCAAGCGCAAAACCTGTATTCTCGCAAGGATTTCCAATCTGTTCCCCGCATATATCAACATTTCCATAAAACGACGACTTGTTGAACCGAACCAAGGCTGGGGTTACTGGGATCGGACCAGAGAGTTGATTGTTAGACACGTTAAAAAGCCTGAGACTTGTCTGGTTTAAAGGCGGAATTGGTCCAGTGAACTGGTTGTCTTCCAAGTAGAGGGCATATAATCGGGTGAGTTTGAGTAGAGAAAGTGGGATTGGACCTGAAATTTGGTTATCGGCTAAAACAATCACTTTTAAACGGTGTAGGCTTGTGATAGAATCTGGGAAATCGCCAGAGAAATTATTACTATTGAGGAACATTGATTTGAGATTGAGGAGACCTGAAAGATTGGGGATTTGGCCCGAGATTGAGTTGCCTTTGAAGCTTAAAACCCGAAGTTGATCCAACTGATTGAGGGGTTTGGCATCTAAAGTACCAGAAAGATTCAGATACTCGAGAACGAGTTTAGTAACCCTTCCGTTCATACATTCTTTGACCCCTCGCCATTTGCAAGCATCGGTTCCTTGCGGCCATGGCAGAGAGTTTAAAGGATCAACAGACGACTTGAGGGTTAAAAGCGCCTCCGCATCAGTTGAAGCAGCTGGAGAAATAACCAAAACACTGACAGAAAATAACAGCAAGTAGAGAAAGCGATACCTTGACGATACCATGATATTTTTCGAACTGAAAAGTTTGAGAGAGTTAGCAATGCACCCAACGCTCAAATCGTAAAAATGTTGGTTTTTGTTCTAGTTTTCATGAGGATTGAGCAGAAGACCAAAAACCCTTTACTCGACTGTGCTTTTGGCACTCACTTTTAATCCAAACAATCAATTTTCAGATCCACCAGTCCCCCGGTTGGAAGAAAAATAAATATGTACCCAATAAATAGTCTGGACAGTACTCGAAGAGGAGCCATTTTCGAAAATTAGTCGATTTTACACTTGTAAGGGAATCTGAATCCACTAATGTCTTTCTCTCTTAGCTTTTTTCTTTCGTGATTTGCTTTGGTTCTTCATTACTGAACGTAGAGTGCTTAGCTTCTTCATGCTGCACCGGGAGAAAAATAAGAATCAAAACACATCCTGGTCAGAATATAGAGAGACGATAATGATCAGAGAAGACGGGTGGTGACAAGTTGAAAAACTTTGAAGTACATTATTAACTTTTCAAACCTATTTAGTTAAAATACAAATGCAAATAGAAAAGATAAAAACAATAACACAACAGTCAAAAGATCGATCAGAGACATGAGATAGCTTAGGAAAAACAGACATTGGTAAAGATTATGAGTTAATTAAAATCAGGCGGCCGCTGCTGCTAAAGTACAGACACGGCGGATCATATGAAATAATTAGAAAATCAGCCTGAAATGGCTATTTATCAAATGAATTTATAATTCTGTTAGACAAGAATGCAACGAGCTCACGAAATAAACAATGCATACTCTCTTTCTGTGATGAGAAAAACGACGGAAAAAGAAAAGATACGAGCAGAGATTACCTATTCACTAGCAACGTAGTTGAGCGAGTGATAAAATGTGACTAAAGGAGAGGGGAAGCACGTTTTTGGGTAAGCGGAAGATAGAAAAAGCAGTGGCGGCAAGATCTGGAAGAAGAAGACAACGGTCGGGATGTTTGGTAGAGCAGCAGCAGGAAGATCTGGAAGAAGAAGAATAATACTAAGAAGAAGAAGAGAAGGAGTCTTAGGAGTTAGTTGGAGCTTTTAAGTAAAAGGGAAAGGAAACGTGAAAGTGAAAGAAGAGGAGGAGGAAGCAGAAGCTGGAAGAAGGAGAAGAAAGAAGTCGAAGGTGTTTGTTAAAGCAGGAATTGAAGAGTTATTGGGCTTCTGGTTGGGCGTTATGGGCTTAACCGAAATTAAGTAAATGGGCCTGTGAATTCTCCCGAGGCCCATTTAAGGAAAGGATTCTGGACTGTGTGTTCGGTGTATGGGTGTGGTAGATGCAGTAAGCGTCATGCTTAATAATGAAGATTCGGGGAGATTGGAATGGAGCAGGACCTGCAACAAGCACTCTCAGAATCTGACATATTACTCTGTCAAATTCCGCTGCATTATGTTGGTAAGTCTGCCCATGTTTGATTCCATCATTACATCCCTTTCTTTCTTGATTACCCATTCTTCCTACTCGGAGATATCAATCGAATTTGGCGAGAATATGTTTAAGTAGGGTTTATGAAGTTCCTAATTCAACTGCATGCATTTTTTCGCTTAATCATTAACTTACTATATTAAAATCTAATTAACCATAAAACCCAATCATTAATTTTATCATTTTTAGTAGCTGATAATTTATCAATAAACCAATAAATTTGAATGAATGATGATGAATTACTTATTATTTCAAACATTTTACCAGATTATACTCTGTCAAAAAAAAAAAAAGGTATTTTTGGGGGGTATTAATAATTGTTTTCGGATTTCGATTTCTTTGATGAATTATTATATGGAGAGAGGGGCCTGACCAGAAATTTTTGTCCATTACAATACAATCCGGTGACTGTCGGAGCGTTTTTTAGTGACAATTTGATAATGGATTTAGCAAATCAAAATTGGAATATTTAGTTGTCATTATTTGAATAATTTTTTTAAAAAATAAAAAAATATTCTGAATGATTATATTGGGGTAGCTCAAGTCCTCCCTGACAACTTTTCCTTTTAAAACTTAAATATGACCATGCACACATAGGAGTGACGGTGGGAACTTGATTTGTTTTAGAAATTATATTTTACAATTATTTGTTATTTTAAAGATAATCAACTAATTTAAGCTTTTAATATGTTTATTAATCTAAGAAAAAGAGCAAAAATGATTTTAAAAGTGGGATGCTGCTCAGTGAAACGATAGAACTGATAGGGTTTAAAATAAGAAGAGATATGAAATACCTCATGAATTTATTGGTAGATTGGAACACACTCAGGGAGATTATTATTATTATTATATATAAAGGCCATGGAAAGTCTTAGCAAACATGCCAAGTACCCGGCAGGCACTACTGCATACGCGATATGAGCATACATATATTTATCACTACGTTCTGACGCCAGAGGGGAAGCAAAGAAAGCGACGTGCAGTGTTTATTCGAGGCTCCTCCCATCACTTTCACCACCACTTGCTACTTCATTCTTTCAAGAACGAATTACAGGCTAAGTGCTTGGGCATGGTGGCGGATGTGGTCGTCCATGAAGGTTGAGATGAAGAAGTAGGAGTGATCATAACCTGGTTGGATCCTCAACAGGAGAGGAACATTAGCATTTCTGCATGCTTCCTCGAATTTCTGCGGCAGCAACTGATCATGCAAAAACTTGTCATCTCCCCCCTGACCAATCACAACACAGACCAAGAACCCCGCAATAAGGTAAAATGACAATTTGCAGAGAGGATTTTATGCTGCCAATCAAATCCATATTGACAGACCACTTTGGTTAAGGAATAATTTGTCGAAAAATTACCTGATCAATCAAGATGGTGGCAGACACATTATGAAACTTCGAAACCAGAGAAGTAGCATCATATTCCTGAAAATTTGGAATTCCAGAGTCACATTGAAGGCAGTTGAAGAAGTTCAAAAGAAGATGTAACATTTTTCAGATCACTAACCTCCCATTCGGCTTTATTCTCACCAAGATAGTTTGTAAAAGCTTTCTGGCCCCAGGGACAGTTGATAGGATTGACGATTGGTGCAAATGCAGACACTGACTGCAAATTCAGTTAAAAGAAGAATGTAAAATGACAGAACATGAAACAAAAGACTATGATATATAAATAAATTCAAAACATGATCTACCTTGTACTTGTCAAGGTTCTTCAGGTAAATTGTCAAGGCACCATGGCCACCCATTGAATGACCAGAAATAGATGCCCTTGAGGTATCAAGCTGTGGAAAATTGTCACCAAGAAGTTTTGGCAGTTC
Organism: Dalechampia spathulata; assembly: GCA_948192965.1. Classification (NCBI taxonomy): domain Eukaryota; kingdom Viridiplantae; phylum Streptophyta; class Magnoliopsida; order Malpighiales; family Euphorbiaceae; genus Dalechampia; species Dalechampia spathulata. Next base: position 12,707 of record CANYBF012018679.1, read on the forward strand.
CTTGACAACATAGTCATACATGCGCCAGTTCTTCCACTTCTCCTGAGTAGCATTAAGATAGAATCCAGCACCTGATTGTAAGAAAGAAGCTAAAATTAGAAAAACTACACACACCTTTAAGTTTAAGGTTTGGACCAAGATCTTGTTCTGACATCTGTCTTCAGCAAGCTCTTTATACCACTATCAATATTAAATTTGTTTCATATATAAAATATTATTTCAGATGAGAAAATTGAAACAAAGAGCTTCACATTGTCTGCTTAGAAGAAAGCAAAAAGTACCAACTTTCCTAATTTTCACAAACTATAGTCCATACCTACACCAAAATCCCAACTGTCTGCTTCTCCTTCCACATTCAGGCCTCCTGCAATACAAGAAATAGCTCATAACCGCACAATACCCTGGAACTTGTCCAATAAGATAATTCTTAAATATACAGTAACAATAATAATATATATATATATATATATATATATATATATATATATATGATAAGGATTTAAGAGACATTAAAGCTCATTAGCACAGAAAGTGATGTATATTTTTCTATATTTAAGCATCTAAAAATTTCCTTCTTTTGTTAAAATATATCTTCATTTACTCGTGACCACATAGTCAATTTAATTTATCCAGACATATCACAGGAAAATAAGGACATATTAATATTTGTAGACAACAAATATTATCAAAAGCCAGATTGAATATTTAAAGTTCCTTGGTCTGATGCAATAAAAAAAAAGTTCCAGGGCTTAACTAATGAGAGCAAATTGATATTAGGAACCAGTATCATCAACTGAGTGCAAGCAGATGGCAATAAAAATTCCCCTTTTCTTTTCTATATCCCTACGCCTTATAATCCATGAGAGAAACCTTTTAGTTTTTTGAAAAAGATGGCTCTTGAACATTGAACACAACTTGGTGTCAAAAAGCATCCAATAAAGCTTAGTATTCAGCTTGCTCTTGGTCACCAGCATAGTCCCACATGATGTTAAAAGAGCAGAGTAAAACGTTAAGAGAATAAAATCTCTGGGAATACACAAAACATAAATAATAAGGTAAGCATACTGATAGTCTGACAGGTAAAGTGGTTTTACTTGGAGATGTATCGGGGGCAATCAGCGCGATACCCTCAGATGTGGCAGCACGTTGAGCTCCTGACTTGATTATGAAGTTCTCATCAGAGCACGTAAGGCCCGAGAGAAAATACAGAATCTACTCAAAAACGAAAGCATAGTCATTAAGAGATATACTATACACATACGATCCTATTAACCAGCAATCATAAGCATATACAAAGCAAAAGGTTCAAATCGACAAACACACCATCAATCTCAGTAACAAGGAATGTATGGTTTAACTAGTGACTAAAAAGTTCATATACAAATGATGAAAGTAGTAGTAGTTATGACAAATAAGCGATTAAATGATCATCAATTTGGTATCTAACCACCTAAAACTCAACATAACAGTCATCTAAAGCAAACAATGAATTTGACATCTTCAAGGGTGTAGGCAGGGCTGGCGCCAAAGGACGATGGTAAAAATAATTTGAAGATATTGATGGTGACAATCTTTACAGCATGTTCAGAACATATAAATACAAATCGTAGAATTCAGCTTCCCCTGTTGTTAATGGTACAAGTTAACTTATATTCCAAACCATTATAATTTAGTTAAAAACTTATCCCTACAGTCAATTCGACATCTTAACAATCAATCTCCACCGACACTAAATATTTCCCCTTTATCATGCGTATTCCACTAGCAAAACCCTGACCAAGCAAAAATAGTCAACTTAACAAGAAAATTTCAGTTTTTGCAGATGATCGATGAACACTGACACCCACAAAAATCATATTGAAGCAGATAGAAGGATTATCAAACAAACTCAAAATCTAACATCTAAAATAAGCAAAAAGATAGAGAATTGGAACATGGGTATCAAATAAGACAACAGAAAAAGAAATGGGTACAGAAGAAAAAGACATACAGGGAATTTGTGAGAAGGGGAAGATGAAGGAGGGAAATAGATGTGGAAAGTCATGGAGCAGCCAAGAGTTGGACTGTAATGTTTGTATCTTTTGTTGTATCCTCCGAACATCTTTGCGCTACTAATCTCAGTTGGTCTCGTCTCCATTTTCTTTTTCCTTTCTTTTGCTACAACAAAATCCCTTTCGCAGTCTATTTTTTTCCCTCACTTTTTTATAGTGTGCGAGCTTGCTTGTTGCTGTTGCTCAGTATATCCGTTTGTGTTATGGGCCTCTAATTAAGCCCCTAGATTTCCAGAAATTTACATCACTACCACCCGTTTTTAAAAATATAAAATCAGAAATTACTTCCTTTTCATCACATAGCAGAGACCGACCGGGAAGCAACAACACAAGTTGAAGCTCCGCTTCCGTGGGAAATCTGAGAGTTAAGTTCCAAGAGATAGAAAATGACCAGCGCACCTCACGGCTCTCAGGATTTCCTCAAACCCTTCTTCCTCAGAGCTTCCGAAGCTGAGGTATGGCTTATATATGTGGGTGTTTACGTTTTTGCATGTGGGTGGATAAATACAATTGAAAAATCAAATCTTTGCCATTTTATTTGTCTTCTTTAAGTTATGAGTTCAAACTTGAATGAATTTCCCACTCTTTCCCTATTGCTTTCAGTACGATTGATGAAACTAGGAGCATGATTGGTTTATGAAGAACAATGAAAAGGACATTTGTCACTGAATTGGGCTTGCTAGGACTTATTGATGACATAGTACTTTATCCTTTTCTCCGCATAATTCACTTAGCTTTTGGTTGCTAAATAGAAGAAATGCTTAGTTGGAAAACCATTACCTCTGATTTCTGATCCTACCACTGGAATTGGATTTCTGTTTGGTAAAATGATGATCATTTATATGTTTAATCATGTCGTCTTCTAATCTTCTAAGTTCATGTAATATCCATTCATTCAAGCCTCATTTTATAGGTAAGCATTCTCATATCTGTAGCCTGAATACAAAAACTAATTATTGTGGACAACGGGGGATTAATCCATCTCATTTTCGTTTAAACCGGTCTTCATTTACATTGTGATATGCTAAAACTTTGCATTTATATATGAGGCCTACCAGTGCTACTTGAATGTCCACTTACAAAACTGATAAAAATAGGCAATTATGTTTTGTGCATCTCATTACCAGATGTTGTGTTCAATAACTTTTTTCCAAAAAAAAATGGTAGGTCCTGCTTATTCGATAGGTTTCTACGGAATTCGAAAGCTTTAAGGTAATCTTCCATCACTCCCTCCTTCCACTTGGAGAATACCTTACATTCAAGGAATTATAGCTGAGAAAAGAAATCAGGAATACGTTAAGAAAGTGCAGAGCGCACATTTTATGGTTTGCCTGGAAGCCATGAAAGTCATGCAATTTAATTTGGTTTTTTAGCCACTATATTATGTCCTGCTATCATGAATAATGTACTGAAAGGAAAGTGGACTTCTTGATAATTTTCTCGTGCTGCTTTCCCTACTTTCATTAAATTACAGGGTGGTTTTCTTTTGTATGGATCTGGTAAACCCAATACTCCTTTTCTACAGAAAAATCTAGTGGAAAACCAATTTTTTCTCTGCCCTCCCTTCTCTTGTGTTTATCCTGCTTCCATGAAAATAAAGCTTGTATAATAATTTGTTATGGTGCCAAACTTTGTAGGTGGACGGATGCATGATCTTTTATTCTCTCAAAATTTCCCTTTCCTTAACGCCAATGTTTAACATATTTTTCTTATGCATCTTATTCTTAGCGACTCATGTATCTTTGTCGGTTTTGAATGATCTAGTATCTAAAAGGTAAATGGCACAAGTTGGTAGGTTAGCCAAGTCAGGGAAAAGTTCACAACTAAATGAGTTGAAAAGAAAGGAAAAAGAAGTACTTTTTGATTACAAATTTTATTACCATTCACTATTTATTGTAGCATCAGATGGTGGTTTCATACTTCAAGTATTGGATCTCTTGTTAGTTTGGAATAATCATCGAAAGCATATTCAAAGTCACGATGGATCCTTAGTTATTGAATTTCTTTGTTTCATCTCATCATCTTTTAATTCTCACACATGAAAATTGAAAATCACTTCTTCTCTAGGTAAAATTTTAAAGCAACGTATAGCATGGAGCTTTAGCTCAATCAGATCTATCTAGAGAAATGCTTCTAAAGCTCGTATTTGCTCGGATTAAAGGGGAACATTTTGGCTGGGGCTGCAAAAATCTCTATCCATTCTCAGGATATAGGCCATTCATTTCTTTTTAAATTGAAGTACTTATTTTCCTGTAATGAAATCTCTGGCACCTTGCTTTTCTTTGTCATCTTGAAAGCTCGTCACTTATCCCTGCAAAACCTATACTTGTTGCACATAAGTAGCCTACTTGTAAGGCATAAGCAACCTAGTTTCTTCTCTTATATTGAATACATTTCTAATCTCCCTTGGATTCCCCATGCCATCTTTCTATGTTTAGTTTTGTTTCAGACACGCTCATGCATATTTCCTGTAATAGCAAAATTTTGTCATGTGAAAATTCATCCTGTTTTTTCTCGTATTCTATATCTAATTCCCATTTGTTTACATTAAAGGATCGATTATCAAGACTTGAAGTTGCCATTTCAAGTAAGAAAGGTGAGTCTGTCTGCACCATACCAGTTCTACTGGAACCTCCATGTTATTTTACCACATGCTAACAGAATTCAGGAACTTCTGCAGATGCTCAAAACGAGGAACTTCTGAAAACAATCAGTGAGCTTCAGAAGAAGCTAGAAGGTGCTTATGCAGACCTAGCTTCTGAACAAGAGAAGGTATGCATGTTAATCTATGGGTGGTCTTTCCATTTGGGATGATCTGACATCATCTTCACCTTTTCACCTTCAGTCTAAGAAGCTTTCGGTGGAAAATGCGAAACTCCAGTACCGAATTTTACATCTTGTCCAGGCAGTTCGTGACAGTGACAGAAAGCTGGAGAACATAACAGGTAATCTTGCTTTCTAGTAGTTTTTATTGAAAGTCGAGGTTTATTTACCAACCAACGACGTGTGTTATCTCTACGGTAGAAAATTAACATCATTTTACAAAGAAGAAGAAGTCGTTGACAATTAAAAAAAAGTTTTAACACCAAATCAGTTAATGATTCTAACTAATAATATCAATTGCTAATTGGATCTCCATTTGTGGGTTTAAATAATTAAAATTAATTTAATAAGATTGCAGGTTAATAATTTTCTAATTTTGCAGGTTAATATAAACATATCCTTTATATGTATAGTTGTTTTTAAATTACAGAATTAAAAATTCTAGAAAAAAATATTTAAAATTCTGTATTTAACTCTAAAATCTTTTTATTGAATTCTGTACCGGAAAATAAGTTCTTTTTTAATTATCCATTATTAGCTCAAGATGGAATGTCTATCCTCGGTTAAATTGGGGCGAAAAATCTCGATGAATATTGAAATTCTTTTACTTCTTCTTTGCATATTAAATTCCAATCATATATAGCTGACTGTATATTATAATGCTTTTAATTTACTATTATTCAATTATTGTAGCAGGTGCCTGATTCTGGATATGATAAAACCTGAAACAACTAACAGTTTTGGAATATGGGTGGGGTGTATATCATGAATAGGATGCCCCCTTTGTCTATTGGGATGGAGCTTTCTAATTGATTTTGGCATGATTCAGCGTAAGGGTCAGCATTAAAAGCATTTCAGAATCAGCGAACTTATTCTTTTGGTTTCTGCAGGAGGTGGTGGTTCGCAAGCAGAAGCACAAACTGTCACAAAGTTGGAGGATTTACGATTGTGAAGTCCATAATATAATACTTAATTACGTGTCAGATGTATTCTTTGCGATCTACATTGATCGAAAGAGCAGTTTTGTTTTGTATGAGCTATGGGATAAGTAGTTTATTCTGAAGTTTCTATTAGAGGAGTCATTCGGTTGCTCTAATCTATTAGTGGAAATGAAGTATTAAACCCATGAGATGTTCTCTCTTTATCCTTTTCTCACAGCAGCAGAAATGAATCTCAGAACTTGGTTTAATGAAGCGAGTTGATCTGGTAACGTCATTCGTAACAAAATGCAGAAAAGCAGCCAAGACCCGTTCCAAAACAAGATGAACGTGTCTGAAACTTATGCACATCTATACTTCTAATGCATATCTGCCAACTATAATTTCATTTGAAGTATAACGCATTTACAAAAAGCAGTCTTCTTTTAGCTATCAATCATTTGAAATCTGATTAAAGACATCACAAAATTACTATCCATTTTCTGATCAGTTCATATACAACCTTGGATTGAAGACCTTCCTGCTCTAATTGCTCCCTGTAACTTGCAGATCTAAAAAAATGTCTTTATTGCACCAATGGCCAGCGACACGTATGCTATTGACTTCTCTTTCTAAATACTGTTATGCATATGTTCAGTTAGGACATCAAAGTATGTTCAAAGTGACACCTGGCAGAAAAAGAGCAGATTCCAGGAGAAAATTCAAGCAGTCTGTAAATCCACTTTGACGTTAGCAATCTTCAATTCTTCCTGCTAATTGTTGAAGGATAGCTTTCTTGGAGAGCTTATAGTACTTGGTTAGTTTGTACCGCTTTGCCATGTCCCGCAGATCAGCTAATCTCATTTTATTTAGGATGAAGTACGGTACTGACGGTGTAGCCTTTGAGCCAGAATCCCAATCAACCGACAAATCATCCTGATCTGAACTTTCAGCTGTCTTCCTGTCTGGACTAGACAAGCCCATATGAAGCGAGAAGTCTTCATCCTCTGCAATGATTGGGATTTTTGAATTTTTCTTCCTTTTCTTTTGTGGCTGTGGAACTGATTTCGGACTGTCATCAGAAGAATTGCCATTATGTTTAGATTCACATTCAACAGACTGAACCAAATTCCTTGTAGAATGAAGCGTCATAACTACAGATTTTTTTCGCTTATTGGCCTTGGACATAAAAGAAGAGCTGGAATCTACAACCATGGTAGAGATGCCTATATCTTGTAGAATTGGAGGATTTGGCTTGATACTCCTCTTCACCTTTACTTTATGCAAATTCATGGAAGAGTTTAAGTTGGATGTTTTCTCAGCACCAATGATTTCATTTGTGTGTACTTTGGATATAATTTTCCCTTCATCTCCAGACTGTAGGTTGGTGTTATTTTTTCCTTTCTCATCCTGCGGTTCCAAAAGAGAAATCAAGGTGCAATTTTCTGTCCGATTCAGGGCAGCTTCACCAACCTTCATAATTTGAGGGCCTTTCTCTTCTTCCTCGGCCTTCAGAGATACCAATTTCTCGGACAAAGCAACATTTGAGTCTTTTAAAGTCTGCCTGCCTGCAGCTTTCGGCACAAAGTCGCCGAGCTTTTGTTTAGTAAGAGAGTTACTGCAGGTGATGGAACCTGAATAAGTATTTGCTTTCCTTCTACTTGTACCATCTGTAAATTCTGCACCGATATTTTTAACAAAATCTGCTTGCTGTTCAAGAGAAATATGTTGTGAGCAAAAACAACAGAAGGAATAAATGAAATTTAAGTACCATCCAAAACCTCCATTTATATACCATGTTGAAAATTTAGATTTCATGTATGCCTATGCACCATATCGACATACAAAAACCAAATATCTAAAAGAAGGCATCAAACCTCATGTTTCCTTGGATGGTTTTGTTTTCTTTCAGGATTGGATGATGATCTCGAAGTTTTGCATTTTCCTCTAGGCCTAGAACAGTATTCCTCGTCTCCCAATACTTTAGAATTAGACTTGCACAATTTTTTCATGTCATTTAAACCCCCAGTTGCATTTCTGCCAGCCCTTGGACCTAAACCTTTAACAATAGCAGTTGCAAGCTGTTCGATACCAAAGGAAAAGGAACAAAGACAAAAAAGTTGAAAATTAGCTCCAACTCTTAATGAGGATGTCAGATTAAGATCACCTAATCCCGTGGCATGAAGTGTGCAAATTACTTGACCTATATGTAGAATGCATGTTTCCTTCCCAAGCTATCCAGATCCTTCAATATGATCATACTGACCAAAGTATATTGTGCACATTAAATACTGTTTTGGTTGTGAAAGCTACAAATACCCTGACCTTTTTACCAGGATCTGTCTTCTTCATTTCAGGTTTCATTGATGAACCTAAGAATATGTCTGCTGAAGATATTGAACTATCTTCTTCAATCTTCCCACTTACAATAATCGAACCTGAATTGCTCGATGTTTTTGTCTTACTGGAATCACCATCTATATCTGAAATCGAATCGCTAACATGAACATCGATGGGCTGCCCAAGACACAGTGCAGTGTAGTTTAGTACATCTATGACCACTAATTGGATACATACCATATGCTACCAAAACTAAAAGAACGAAGGAGTTGCATAACATATTGACTTTGGTTTTTTTAAAATGGTACATATTCCAAAACTTGTTCTCGTCAGTTTATTACCTGTGATTTCCAGCGGCATATGCAAAAATTTAGAGTCAGCCACTAAGGGGCAACAATCGAATTCAAGTTTATTTTTATGCATTTTGCATTATGATTTCTCTTATGCAAGTATAATGAATTGAACCAGTCATCAGGTTCTTACCTACAATTTGCCAGTTCCATGAATAAAAGCCGGTCAATGAATAAGCGGCTAAAATCCCACAACTTACCTTTTATGCATTTTGCAATGATAGGTCTTTCGTAATAAAAATTTCTTTTTTCTGTTTCATTCATGTTGGGTGGAGAAAATGAACCAATGCTTCTTGACTGATTTTAAAGATTCCTAGCATATTTTCCTTCAAATGCAGTTAAATTGAATAAGCAAAACTACCTGAAATTTAATCTTCTTGACACTACATCTCCCCTTATTTGCAGACTTCGAGTATGAAGTTTGGATCCTCTGGTCCTCTGGACAGAGACCATATTGTCTACTAACCCACTCTCCGGCATTTTTTGGAGCAGAGTTTCCTAATAATATCTCCCCATCAGACTGACCAGTTGCCACTTTAAAAGAATGAGGATTGGAGTCCTCTGAATCAGCCTTTGCAGGCTGTTTATTCTGAAAGCAAAACATCAAGAAGCAGCAACAACGTTGAACTTTTTGATCACAAGTCAAAATTAAATGCAGTTGTTATACCAAATTAAGGAAGAAAAGAAACACATGTTTCCTACAGCACTTTACCATTTTAAGCTATCTGCTTGATGGATGGACAAATAGAAAAAGGAAAAAATGTTGAAAAGGAAAAATTCACTCATCAATCCTTAACCTGCAAAGGATAGACGAAGATTATGACTTGGATGCTTATGTGCACCTTCGACTGTAACATAACAGACTCCTGTTGACCAGATTCTTCCAGTCTCATTTTCAAAAAAAAAAAAAAGACTTCTTGGAGTAAACAGGGTCCAGGAGTGGCTACATTAGGTTATGAGTAAAGAGTTTAACCAAAGGGGCACACAACAACATTTGCATACTTGTTTGGGTCAAAGAGAAACAAATAGAAATTTTTGAAGTATGAGAAATGTCAAACATCAGAAGCAAAACAGCAAAAAGAAAGAGACAAGCTAAGTGACAACACTGAGTGCTAGGACAGGTCGGAATACAGAACAAAGTGAACCCAAGCCCTAAACTTCACTTCCTCATAAGCATTTCCACATAATGATTACGATTCTAAGTTAAAGAATGAAACACAAAGTTTCAGACGTTCAGAACCTTAACTGGTTTTGGATTGTCAGTTCTCCTCTCCTGAAGCTTCAAAAATGAATTTCGTACAGCACCATATTCTATTGTAGAACTTGATTCTTTCATTCCTTCCCTTGGGAAAGATATGGAGTGACATTTGCCTTTCTTTTTGTTCTCATCCATAATGTTGATGGCTTGACTTGGAGCATCAGGGACTTTGTTCAAGACAATAGCATCCTTAACTTCCTTAGACTGTTGAAACCAGTTAAATATACCTTTAGATGGAGTATATATAATAGTAAACGCTGGGAACTAGTTCCTATACAATGTACAAGCATCAAAAGTGTTATAAATAAAATTTAGAAAAATAACGCTTCTACTTGGATACAAGAATTCAATACTAATGTGAACTTCACAAAGAAAAAGTATGTTTTTGAATTGACCATTAAGATGATACAATTATAAAGCTTAATTTGGCAAGTGCAGGAAGAATGAATACAGATGATTGTCATGCATCAATGAATGTAAACACATGTATATACGCAATACATTCTGAAGTTGTATGAGATTGGAATCTTGTACCAATTTCAACTTCAAGACTAAATCATACTTAATTTTAGTATACTAGAAAATTATTGCAGTTGACATTCAAGAGTCATACCTGCTCATCTTTCATGCACAAGTTATTTCTGATGAGCTCCTTCAATATTTCGTTCATTGTTTCAACCGGTTGTGTATGCATCAATAAATGAACCTCGACATCATTTCTGTCCTTACTCATCAAATTTTTCATTGAAGTCTCGAGGCAATTAATCTTCTCTCTCAAAGCAGCACAACATGTTTCAGACCAATCCTCATTTTCAATCCAGGCCAGTTCACTTTGCAGAGATATTAAATCTTCCTCGAGATTATCAATTTCAGTGTCTGCTTTCGCTACTAAAATCCTCAAAACTTGTATGCAGTATTCCTCATCCAAAGCATCTTCTTCAATCACATCTACAAGAGTTATTAGAAATCCTATTAGAATCAGAAATGGATGACACAATAAACAATCAGACTATCAAACTGATATGAACAGTGCAAGGCACGTCATGTGTATACCAAACCCATAGCCAGAATAAAATTCACATTGCCATCCAGGAAGGGACAATAACCTGCTTTCTTCTGCAACAAAAAAACATGTTAAACAAATAAACACTAAAAATCAACATGGAAGCAAATAACTTATACGTATCAAGATATCATAACAGACCTGGATCATATGGCCAATCCCATAGATCCCAATCCATGAAGTCCAGTAACATTTATCCTGCAATGGAACACATAAACTACCATGTATAAGCACACCATGCAAAAATGCAAATGGAGAAAGAGGTCGGTTTAAAAGGCAGCAATGCTAAAATTCATCCTCAACAGGACACGATTATAATCAAATAGGAAGTCTCATGTTAGTTTCACCAAGGTAGGAATGCATCACAAGTGAAAACATAATTTATCAACGCAGTGATATAAAATTTGATTTATGAATTGATACTCTACTATTCAATTGAGCTCGGTTACAAATCACAGACACAATGCATCCACCATCGATAACAAACAATTACTACAATTAGAAAAAAATTCTCACAATCTGCAATCAAGTCCAAATACCCAGTTGGATCATCATGTTTAAAGTCAATCCATTTTCCACATTTTATCGTTTAACTTTGAACTTATTACCAAAACTAATGAAAGGATGATCATGAACGATATTCTGATACTATTTACAAAACAAGAAGTGAACGAACACCCATATCAGAAGTAACCATTTCCATGATTTTAGAGTTACATCATCAAAAACAAAACAAGCCCATATAATAACATAAAGATATATACAGTAAAATGCTTAATTTAAATCAACAAAACAATCAACTCCCAAATGTGCCAGAAAAAGAAATATAACACGTTAAACGTTGCAACTTATCTTAGCAACCGAACAAGACCAGCAAAAAAAAAAAAATTTTTAAAAACCTGAAAATTGCAATGAAGTAGAGATCTCTATAAATTATTGATACTGACAAATTCTTTTAGGGTTTAGAGTTTCTCGGTATTAGAGAGAGTGTGATGGAGGGGAAAAGTAAAAGAAAGGAACAAAGCAAAAAAGCTGCAATGGAAAGCAAAAGAGAGTGTGATGAAATGGTAAATACGATGCCCGAAAGAGGGTAAAACAGGAAATCCAAGTAAATGTGTGTAAGAAGGAATTTTGACACCTAGACAAAAGTGGGGTCCAAAAGGAGGGATTCTTTAACAACGAAAACCGTTGGATTTGTTGACCAAGGAAAGTGAATGGTTTGGAAATGATCCGAGAGTGACTGTGTGGGGTCCATAATTTCGTCCTGAAAGGTGAAAACGACAATGGGTTGTGAGGAGTAACCGCCGTTTTTGATGGTGGGCGAAGGCTAAGCTAGATCCCACATAGAGCCATAGGCATGTGTTTTTTGACTTCTGGTCAAAGTAAAAGATTTTGGACCAATTTCTTTTGGTTTTAATTATGCTTTTAATAAAATTTTTATATAAGTAATGATAATTAATTCTTCATTAAATATTAAACTTCAAAAATGATAAATTCATGTTTTAATTTAAATAATAATTAAAAATTAAACAACAAATTTTATTTATTTATTCATGCAAATTTATAAGTTTTAATATACCAGAATGTAATTAATAGATTAAATTTTTTTAAAAAAGTTCATAACATAAATATTTATTGATACATAATATTAAATGGAATTGTGTTTTTGGATGAAGTAAGTACATAGTTGTCTCATCAATCATAATCTCAACCATATAATATTAACTAGAATCTTCGTATTTCTGTAATAACGGGATATATGGTTGTTAATTAAATGATATTTTAAATTATTCTTCAGCAGCATGCATTGCTGTTTTTGGCATGGAAAGGGTTACGGTTCTCTCTTATTGGGTTCTATTTGAATGTAATATATATATATACACACACACACGCACGTGTGTATGTATATTTATATATACAATTTGATTATGCTCAAATTATAAACTCTATTACCTCTTTTTTCTTTCAACCTTTCGTATTATGCATTACGATCATCTTCATGCTTGCATCCAACAGGAGGACATTTTAGGGTCATGGTCGGCTTGCGTTGCTTGGCTGCTGCTCTCATGGCATGTGGCCTCCCTTGTCATAAATGTGCACATAATCATCGCCATCAGTAAAATTAGGGTAACTTTTTATTATCAATCTGACTTTATTAGTTAGAATAGCATTATCTTAATTAGAAAAAGATATGAACCCATTAACATTTCTTATCCGATTAAAGTTCGCTTCATGCATTTTTTGAAAAAATTAATACTATTTGAAAGGGTATTTTTTTAATGAAAGAGTATCATATTTGATTGAATAAAATCTAAATGACATTTTAAACTGCTGTAAAAAAATTATAATTTATTATCATCCATGAAATCATCAACACATTCCATATTAATGAACTTTATCATTGAAAATTTAAAATAAACTATCATGAAATTTGATTGATATCTAAAAAATAAACAATCATTTAATTCAAGATTAAAGTTGAATATTGGAGACTAACTATAAGGGATGATATAATGTGGTTGAAGATTAATTCAAGTTATTCCATGTTATATGAATTAATTATATAATATATCATATATCTTTTGAGTTGAACAGTTTTGTATTGTAGTATGGTATTGGAGTTTTTATGATAAAAAAGTCTAGAGCTAATAAATAATATAAATTTTATTATTTATTTTAATATATTTTTACTGTTTAATTTTTTGAAAAAATTAATACTATAAAATTTGATAAATATATGTCCATATTATATATATCAATTTATAGATATGATAAATATTTATCTATTCTACTATGGTATAAAAATATATATTATAAGATAGATAAATATATACATTATATATACGATATCGTAGGCAAATTTATCTACCACATATATGATAAGGTACGTAAATATCTTCACCATATATATGATAGATAAACCTATGTACCAAAATACATTATATAATACAATAATAAAATAATAAATTCAAACAAATATGATTTCATATAACATTATTAGAAGAAAATAACTTTAAGATCAAAAACTTTTGTGTTAATTTTTAAATATCATATGATGTTATATGCATGTATTTATACATATCTACATGTATCTATTTATATCTACTTCTATTTGTTTTATCTATTTATATATATATAATGATAATATTCAAACGATATTCAACAAATAAAAGTTAACAACATTTAACAAAATATATTAAAAATATCAATTAAATGGATATCAAAAATGTTAATAAAAAAATAAAAAACGATTTAAAAAGAAGAATCAACAAACAAATAAAATAAAAATAAAAATAAAAAAAAGAAATAACAATCAATAATTTTATTTATTATTTTATTTTTTTTCATTTTGACATGATTAAAGAAATTAATATATATATATATATTAATTTCATTTATATATAATTCATATTATTATATATCTAGAACATATTAATATTTTTTATTTTCATAAATTTTCGTGGTGGAAAACTTTTGTCATAAGTTTCTGATGAATTTGAAATAATTTTACAACAAAAGGAACAAGAATTCCATAATAAAAGAAATGCTAGATGATTTTACATTAAAAATTGGAATGAAATTTTGACCCTTTATGGTAAGAATTTTAGTTCTACTGCTTTGTAAACCATGTTGATTTGATGATTAATTCCAAAGTTACCAAAATTATCAGGACAAACATACTCATGATGAGTGGAAGTTTTTCTCAAATGTGAAGTTTCCCCTGTTTTTTCAAGCATTTAGTTTTTGGGTGATTGATAGTCATATTTAAGTGAAAGGACAATTAGGATAGAGGTAGATATAGAAACGCTATCACTAACCATGTTAGATAATGACATAAAAATATTAGTTAATATTCAGTATGTAGACAGGATACATATCTTATAGTAACAACTATCGTCTTCCATGATTCCACTCCTTTCGCTTTCTTCAATTTTCTCTACCCTCAATTTTTAAGTTTATGCCAAATCCCATTTTCAGTTTATATCCTCCTCAAACCAATTCCAAGACCATGACCATGACCATGACCATTGGCATTGTCTAATCTTATTGCATTATAGCATCTCATCAAATAATTAGTAGCATACTTCATCAAATCCTCTGTGCTCATCTTATTCGTCTTGAAACTGCTATATGATCTTCAAACCAAGGCTCTATTTGATAATTTTAACTGTTTAAGTAGCTATTAGTTGTTCTACTAATTATTAGTTGTTTGATATCAAATGTTAGTAATTAAATGTTTATATAATGGTTTAAAGATTTTATATCTAGTAAAATAAATTATTAGACTATTATTAAACATAAAATTATAAAAAAGAATATTTTCAATATAATTTTGAATGAAAATATTTTTTTTTAATTTAGTATATATATATATATGTATGTATTAAAGATATAAGTATTAAAAGCTAACAAATAAATGTGAGATCAAATATTAATTTTGTTATATAAATTTCAAATTCCATAATTTTTAATTTATTTTACAACATGAATATCATTTAATTCTCAATCTAATTAATTGAAAATCAACTAAAAATATTTACATTTACTTCAAAATTGCTTTCAAATCAAACCCATGAAAGATATGATAATTACAAAATAATATGTGTTATATAAATATAAAACAATAAAAATATAAAAACATTTATATATAAGACATTGAAAGTAGCAATTAAAATCATACACTTAGATACCAAAAAATAAATCATCAAGGATTTGATTACATCAAATATGTATTTATACTATTTTCACTATTCTTAAAATAAATCAGATAAATTTCAACAAATATTCTAATTATGAATTTGATTTTTATTTTATTAATAATCTTATAAATATTTTAAAGATTTAAATTATTGATCATATATAATATTGATCAATCAAAAATATAATTTAATACAACTTTAATTTAAAAATAAAAACATATAATTAAAATCAAATACATACCTTGAAACGATGATTCGATGAACTTGAAATAATGATAAATGATCTTGAAAGAAAAATTATTTCAACAAATAATACATGAATACAATGGTAAGTTTTTCTAAAAAGTATGATGATAATTGTTTAAGGATAGAAAATTATGTGTTTTTTATGTTTTGTGAAAAAATATGACAGTAATTATTTTTCTAAAAAAAGAGTAAGTTTTTAAATATATTTTAAGGATAGAAAATGTAAAAAAAATTTTCCAATAGCTAAACGAGTATTAATATTTCATACTCCACTCTTACAACCTCTAACCACTTCCCTTAATAATCTCTCATCAAACAATAAAGTAGAAGTTTAATTTCAATAAACCTTTAAACTCTACCTCCATCACTCTTACCAAACAGAGTCCATAATTCAAAATCCTCAATGACCAATCAGTTATTTTTAAGTAATGGTGTATAACACGATTGTGTTGTACGGCTATACCGACTAGTTTCACCATTCATGATGTTCTAAACTATCGAGACACCCAATCTCAACCAAAAACAGCCGATTACCTTAGCAAGTTTATCTTGTCGCCATATTCTTCGATTATTGCCACAAACATAAATCAAATAAAAGTCTGCATCCCATGAACCAAAGGAAAATGTATAATTCTTAAATGATAGTGTTGTTAGTCTCCTGTCGTTAGGAAAATGAAAAAGCCTCCTAGTGAGATACTATCCTTCGACATAAATTAGAAATTTTACAAAGCAAAACGGGGTGAGATTTTGTACATTTTCACTTTCCAAAACCTCGCAATACACCATTACTGCAACCGCAAGAGGAAACGAGGGTACATTTCAACACGCCAAACCTCGCAATACATCATGCTCCATGCATTCCGGGATACCATTTAACTTTTCTTCAAGAAACAAGGGAACAGTTCACTATTCTCCAAGCGCCCCATTAATTTGTAACACTATGATGCCATGAACTAAGCTTTATGCGTTGTACGGTTTCAGGAATAGTGGAATATAATTTTGTTTCCTTTAAGAAAAAGGAAAAAAAAGAAGTTGATGGCATCACGGAGAATAGAGCATCACTTTAAAAAAAAAAAAAAGAAAAGAAGCAGCTCAAGCCATCTTGGATTGTGGGGTTCCCTTGAATTCTATTAGAAAGGGAGACAAAAGTTAACGACAACACGGTGCATAAAGCATCATGGATTGTTGAGTTTCGTGAAGTAATGTACCCTCGCCTCTCTTGCGGCGCAATAAGGCTATTTTCTTTTTGTTCGAACTCAAGAAAGACTTCTAGTTTATGATAGGAGAACCTCACCTTTTGTGCTATTCAAGCCAAATCTGGACCAGCAGGGAGAGCATCGTAACCATCATGGTGCTTAGGGGAGCTTTTCCCGACCGGGATGCACTTCAGGATAACAGCAATAGGCATACTAACTGCTCCTATTAAGACGCTTATAAGCCACAATTGCCAGTTCAGAGGCACGGTGCTCGCAAAAGTTCCCAAGAACTCGACTATGATTGCTTGGAATGTCACAGTTGAAAACATAACAGCTAAAAATATCCAGCTGTCAAACATGCCTCGGAATACATTTATTTTCTCTATTTGACGGCTGTTGATTTCATTAAAAACCTAGAACAAAAACAAAAACAAAAACCGTGACTGACGTACCAATTAAAAATCATATGTAGAGACAGTTTCAGCCATTCAGAAATTTGGTTTACGGTTGCCAGCTTTCATGAATTAGATTTAAGCATCAACAAAGAACATATATGTATATTTTTACTATTTGGAGGATAATAAAATGAACTTCATTTGCATCAATATGCCAGCTTGGAATATGAAAATATTGAAGCTATATAATAAAGGAAAAAGGTGATGTGCATTTTGGACGAGATTTTATTCTTGATATCACCTGAACATCTTTCATAACGAGTCAAGCCACAGAATTTTCTCGAAGTAAAAACAGATCTTTTCTTTGAAGAACTAAATTGGCAAATAAAAATGGCCAGAAAGCGTTATAAATTCGGCTCAAGAGTGGTACAGTAAGTTCTGACATGGGAATAGAAACAAAGGTTGAAAATTCCAGGCCTTTTACTGAAATAAAAATCACCACCGCACAACTAGAGTTCTAATGATGGTGTATGTTCAATCTATAGTCTTTGTTGGTAAGTTCAATCTTTTCCAACATGGCATATCATAATGACGTTCAGTTCTCCTAATAAATTATAAAAATTCAGTAAACTTCCGGAAGGACTTTGACCTTAGGACTTTCAGGTAAAATTTCACTAAATAATTGTTGAAATACCCTATAGGGTTTCTTCAAATCTCAATTTTGTCCATGTCTATACTAGTGTTAGACGAAAACCATTTGACTTAGAAAACTAGTGCTAAATGACTTCACTTTCCAAAGGCAAAACATTGTAGTTAGCAGTGTTCCATAAAGCGGATAGTAAAAGGTCTCTCATTAATTTCTTCAAGACTTTCGATTCTTAGTGCAAGTCTGTTAGAAATTTTGTGGTTTAGTTTTAATGTGGTGGAAAGTACAGTAAATTTAGCTACGATTCAAATCCATACCTGACAAAACACAAAAGAGTTGAATATCAAAGTATTGACAATGTCATCAGCATCTGAGCCAAGTGCCAACAGGCGCTTCCCATCAAATTTGAGCACTGCAAGGACGGCCAGTTGATAAATACCCTGACCGAAAATGTTCCTCCACATAGCCTTCGTAATGAAACTTTCACGCTTGCTTACAGGAGGCCGTTTCATCAATTCGTCGACAGGAGGTTCCGTAGCCAGTGCCAAGGCACCGAGAGTGTCCATAATCATATTAACCCAAAGCAATTGCACAGCCGTTAATGGAGCGGTACCTGGGAATATGTGAAAGATAAACATGAAAAATCATTATTATCAAATTCAGCACGTCCATGTGATCTAAAAATCTTCACTAACTTAGCACACCTGAGATGCATGCAGAAACAAAATTGATGACAAGGGCTACAACATTAACTGTCAGCTGAAACTGCACAAATTTTTGAATGTTTATGTAGACAGCACGCCCCCATTTAGCA
Source organism: Dalechampia spathulata (assembly GCA_948192965.1). NCBI lineage: Eukaryota > Viridiplantae > Streptophyta > Magnoliopsida > Malpighiales > Euphorbiaceae > Dalechampia > Dalechampia spathulata. The sequence goes on from CANYBF012018679.1 coordinate 31,506, forward strand.
ACATTTACAATGGTCGTAAAATTATCATCCATTATGATGACATCAGCATTTTCTCTTGCCACCTGCACGTACCATGCATGAAAAAGTAAGGCCATATGTAAAGCCATGGAGTGAAATTTACATCACAACTTCAAGCGGATAAAATGAAAACCATATTCGACCAGAGAAAGTAAAAAAAGAAATATGAACTGATCCTATTTGATTTTTAATTTTTCAGCTGTGAACACTAATTTAATTTGACAGCATGTACTAGCGATTCAAAATAGTCGTGCAGTATGAGCAATGTCAATAAAATTCAAAACCGAGGATGTAAACAGGTCGAAGAGCATAATAAAATACAAACATCAAACCAATTTGTAAACATGATATGCTTAGAATCTATAAAACGGAGCATTTGAACAACAACCAACCAAAAAAACACCAATGAGACGACAAACTGAAAAAAAGATATAAAAACTGAAAGGCAAACCTCTGTTCCTGCTATGCCCATAGCAAGTCCAATGTCCGCCTCGTGCAAAGCTGGAGCATCATTGGTCCCATCACCAGTTACTGCTACAACCTCTCCAAACATATTCCTCAAATTGGTTACCAAGGTGTGTTTGTCTAAAGGTAAAGACCGAGCCATCACCTGTTTCCATGATTAGAATTCCGGTTAATAATGCACCTACAAATGCACAAAGATTAAGAATGTATTTGGTGTTATTGTTTCATGTTAAGTTCACAATTTTCTTGATTCATCATATAAAGTTCTTTTACAAACGGCTTTCTTCAAACCTCTGTCTTTTGTCAAATCAAAGTTTCAAAACTCAAAAGAGTTATATAAATGTATATGTTTTGTATAATTTTCAATATCATTTAGGAACCCCATTCCAGATGGAGCCTGACCGATCAAATTACACAGTGAAAGTAATTCAAGGACCTGAATTTTGGGTATAATATCCCTCATCTCTGCAGGAGTCTTACTACGAAATTCTGGAGCTTCAATAGCCAAGCCATCCTCTTTTAGTATGCCACATTCTTTGGCTATAGCTTTAGCCGTATTTATGTTATCACCAGTAACCATACGGACAGTAATGCCTGCCTCTAAACAAGTTCGAACTGCATCCTTCACTCCAGGGCGAACTGGATCCTTAATACCAATAATGGCTACTAACGTGTAGCCAAAATCAGGAAAGCTGCATTCTGCAGAACCATCATCTAGATCTTTAAAAGCTAAGCACAGGGTTCTCAAGGCTTCAGAAGCAAAGCCATTTATGATGTCTGAAACATTCCTCACCCCTTCTTCAGAAAGAGGAAAAGAGTTTCCACTGACATCTAGAATCTTTTCACACATTCGCAATACTATTTCTGAAGCACCCTTGCAAGAAGCTCGAAATCCCCCTTCAGGAAGAGCCACAAGCACAGACATCTTCTTCCTATCAGAACTAAAAGGCTCAACTTTGAGTATCTTGCACTCTTTACGCTGTGTCTCAAAGTTACCAGCCAAAAGCAAGCCAAATTCAAGCAGTGCCTTTTCTGTTGGTGTTCCCAAAATTTTTCTCTGCCCATCTTCATCCTTTGTAATTTCACAACCTGTGTTTTGAAATATAACTTGCAAGAGAAAGCTCAACGCTTCATCAGATATTTCTGATCTCAAATTTTCTTCAGTTTTATTGCTATTAATGTCTTGAGTTTTACCACATATCCATATTTTATCAACTACCATGTGGTTAGTGGTTAAGGTCCCTGTCTTATCTGTGCAAATACAACTAGAAGAACCCATGGTCTCACATGCAGAGAGGTGCCTGACTAGTGCCTTGTCATGCATTAGTTTTTTCATTGCAAAGGCAAGACTCAAAGTCACTGCCAACGGTAATCCTTCAGGAACCGCAACAACAATTATGGTTACTGAAATAGCAAAATAGTCCAAAAGTTTAAATGCGTCACCTGAAGACCAACGTGTGAATTCATGACGAAGAGCTTTCTCCACCAAAAACCTCGTAGTCAAGACCAAAAATGTTAGCACGGCAAAACCCAAACCAATCTTTCCAATTATTGTAGCAACACCGTTCAGCTTCACCTGTAGTGGGGTCTCGTCTTCTCCACCCTCATTTAAAGTCTCCATCAACTTTCCCCATTCAGTCTTCATACCAACTGCTGTCACTAACATCTTTCCTGACCCATCTTGCACTCTTGTTCCCGAAAGAAGAAAAGGTCTTTTACCACTTATATTTACAGGCTCACTCTCTCCGGACAAGCTTGATTCATCAATCACTAAGCTATATCCTGATATGTAAATCCCATCTGCTGGAACTACATCTCCAGTAGATAATTGAACAACGTCTCCAACAACCAAATCATAAATGGAGATTTCTTGTGTTCTCCCATCCCTTATTACCTGAACGGATATCTTTTTCTTCTCCTTATCCAAGTCTCTAAATTGCAAGGACTGCTGGTAGTCACTAATGGCAGTTACCATGACTACCAGCAATATACTGAGTATGATTCCTAACCCATCATACATGCCTTTTGGCCATCCTTCAGTGGCAATTCCAACACCTATAGAAACCACAGCACAAACCATAAGAATAATTAGGGTTAAATCTTGCAGTGCTTCCCAAACAAACATCCAAAAACTTCTAGGAGGTCTCTCGGTGTAACTGTTGGACCCATAAATCTTTTGCCTCGTGTCTACAGTGCTTCCATTAATGCCATCTTTCGGTGAGACGGATGTTTTCCGCGCAATCCCTTCAACTCCACCACTCATTTTCAGAGACTTAAGATCATGCTCACGGGCAATACTTGCAAGTTGATCTGGTCCAATTCCAAAACCTGCAGTTCTTACCTCCTCTGGGACCTCGTGTTCAGCTGGAAAACAACCAGTTGCTTCAGCGGTCGCACCAGCTGCACAATACAAAACAAAGAAAGAAAATGTAAGAAATAGTGACAACAGTACTCCAAGAGAATAAATTTGAGGATCATACCATCAATAAACTGTAGTGCTGCCTTTTTTACATATAAAGCCACCCGTATCTTTTCCTGCTCAGTAGGCAAAAGGATGAGGTGAAAAGGAGAAGGAAAGAAGTTAGATCATATCATAGGATTCAATAACTTCTATGATAAGGAACTGCAAAAATGGATGGCAATGCAGACCAAACAGTGGAATGCTAGTTATTTAATTTTAGATCATCCGATTCTTATACTCTTTGCTGTTCTTTTAGTTGCATCCTTATTTTGTCGTGCAATTGTCAAATGTAAATACCTCTTGGGTTTTAGGTAGTATTTTTTATTTGCTCAAAATAATATCTAAAATAAGCTAGTATTCTAGGGAGTGGCTAATCCTCTTAGCTTTTGGAGGTCATTAGTTAACATTATTAATATTAAACATTTTGGCTTCAAATTAATATTTAAACATATAAATGTTAACAGCTAATAAAAAAATTAAACACTAATAAAACAATCAATAACTACTAAATCAACTAATCATTTTGTCGAACAGGACCTCGTTTGGATTTAAAGGAATGTAAAATCCATGGATTATGTAAAATCTCCATAGTTTTTGAAATGCAAACAGTTTTACATTTCATATTTGGTTGGCATTTTTGCAATAAAATTAAAAACTAGCATTCCATTATTAACTCGAAAATGATAAAATTTTATGAGAATTCAACGGTTTCAGCATTCCATCAAAATAAGAAAACTGAAATCAAAACCAAATAATGGAATTTTTCAAATTCATATGATGTTTGAATTATATCATGAAGATTTATTCATTTCCAACAATACCATTGGGATTTAGTTCAAACAAAAACTTACAGAACATGAATAAATATTTGTTTTTCCTGTTGATGGGTGTTTAATGTCATGGTTCATTTTCTCCTCCACATGGATCTTATTCATGCCTCATCGCTATTCAACGGGTTGCCATTTCTTGTCAGTATTTTATTTCTGTCCATGTCAACATATAATAGTTGAAGAAACATGATTACTAAAACAAAAGGTCCTTTTCTTTCCTCCCCCTCATTTTCTATCAGAATGGGTACCCCCAATGAACAGTTTGGTTTAGCAAAACTCCCGTCATTCTAACATATCCTTGTAGAACTGAAAATCGAATAAATGAAATGATGAAGATGGAATATAATTTGCCGCCAGGATCGTTGAATATACGTTAAGGAATAAACAAACTAAAAGCTGAGGTTAGAGTTTTTCCTTTCTGTGTTAATATTTTAAATCAGTTTCACTCTTGTTATACAGGCAAAAAATTACAATTGTAATCGAAACTGATTAAATTATATCTTTCTGTTGACATTTAATTAAGATGAACAATGATTATCATTTGGTGATTTAAAATTAAACAAACAATCTAAAATTTAATATGAAATCAAGGAGTATTCCACATCCAATCACAAAAGTTAGGGTGATAATTTTTCACAATTTGCGACTTCGAGGTAACACAATACAGAAAAAAAAGAGTTATTTTAAAATAAATTTTATATTAATTCATTAATAATAATCATCATAAAATCGGATGTAAACACCATTATAAAATCAGATAGTGTATGTTGAGTTATTTAAACCTTTAATCTACTTTAATTGAACAATAAAATTAAAATCATTTCAATTTTGCTTTTAAAAATTAATCAATTATTTTATATCAAAATATTAATTAACATATATGATATATTTTGATATAACTAAAATTTTAATATCTTCCTAAACTGGTCCGGGACAATTCATGAACCGAAATTGTGAACCTCAAAGACATGGATGAAACAACGCGGTGCCCACAAATGGCAACGATGACGCAATTCTAGTGGGGCAAGCGCCGCATGTGGACAGGAGGGTAGGCATGGAAGATATGGATTCCCAATTCATCGAGAATCAAATCTTCAATTATTCCTACCACCATTATAACGACCTTGCCACATTGAATTAAACGCCTTATTATAACCAATCACTAACTTTACGCATTATATCTAGGGGTCATAAATTTAAGGAGATGAAATTTCCAGGAACTTTCCAATGTCGCTACCAGTCGAGAGATATCACTTATTTATAGAATGTCACGATCTTCGTCCACCACACAACCAATAAATTAAAAGTGTGTTTTCTACGGCCATGGTTCCTTTGGAGCCCTATGGTCCACCGAATAAATATATGCTGGATTTACAAGAAAAGGAAATTTTTTCTTTCAAACAAAACATAAAATGCCATCTTTTTTCTGTTCTTATTAGCGCAATCAGTTCTTATTTTATATAATCTTCGATTAATTCGTCTCACAACTTAAGAAATCAATTCAATTTTGGAAACAATGAAACACTTGTAAGAAATCTATAAGAGAGATAAATAATGAAAACTGCCAATGCTAACAGCTATTATAATCTATGCTTAAGATATCTTAAAATGAACAAAGCAAAAATTGTAGAAAATAAAATAAGATTTATGATTTTATTTTGTTAGAAAGAGAAAAAAAAAACTAGGTAATTAATTAATTAATTTCATAAGTTTAAAGAAAAAAAAAGAGCTATTAATCGGTCAATGATACCCAAGTTTCAAAGTCAGATTTATAAATAAACATGTTTCTGTCGGAATGAAGAAAACTTCTAAAATTTACAGAACAACTAATCTGGTCATGGATTACCCCGTTTGGACGTCAGGAAACATAAGAAATTGTGCGATGACACTGACATGACACCGTTTTGAAAGAAAAGAGAAGCAATTAAGTTATCTTTTCTTTGGTTTTTCTGAACTAATAAAAAATATGACAGATACTATCGTACAATTATAACCATATTATAAATAAGATGAGGCAAAAACATGAAAATATATGATAATTTTTGTTATTATATAGATATAATATAAAAAGAGAATTAATAAAAACGATAAATTTTTTAAAAATTATATTATTTTAATTTAATTAATTTAATCATATTTTTCTGAAAACATATGACAATTAATCCAAATAATTGATATTAACGTGAAATCACTTTTATCAACAGATGACTATCATAAGTTATTGGCCAATCAGAATTTACGGCAAGCATTCATCGAGGATTATAGAAAAGGAGTTACTTTAGTTGAAATCCTTTATTGTCTACAGCTTAGCGTATCTCTCATATTAAAAGCACCGTTCATTTCCCAAAAAGAAGAAAAAGGAACCTAGAAGTGAAAAGATTAACAAATTAACAATGTAAGAAAAGAAAAATCAGAGCCAAAACTGCTCCACTAATATTGATGGATCTAATAAATTTTATTTTAATTTTTTTTGGTATTTTACGCTGTTTAATCAGATATATTTGTTGAGTCTATATAGTAGGAGGATTTAAACAACAAAGTTTCTGTAAGAACAACCAAAGTCAAAAAGAAATCAGCAGAAATGAAAAGGAAAACCTGGATGCAGCGTTTTTTCTTTTGAGCTTGAGCTCGTTTAGCAAGATCTGCTACCATACGGAAACGCCGCCGCGGATTCTTGATAGTAAGTTTAGAGACGGCGTTTCTCCATCTCTGCAGCGCTTCTTCTGACGGATTTTTGTGCTCCAATTCAAAATAATCCTTCAATAGCCTTTCCATTCTCCGTACAGACTTAGAACTAAACACCCACAGAGGGATGGCGCAATGGAGAAATCTCGGATATATACTGATTAGAGGGTTTTTTTGTCTTTTTATTTATTCATGTTAATAGCTCTTGTATTATGCAGGAGGGCTGATTCCGTACATGTGGGTGCCTTTCAAAAAGTTACAACCAGCCAATTATCTGTTTACACGTTATGGTTATCACGAATGTATTTGAGGAATAACAGGATCCCGCCCTACTTACAATAAAAGATTAATTTAGCTCTTTTAAACCTTTTTTTGACAAATCCCTCCTCAACTATTTACCATAAAAATGTAACATTTTTCAAAAATTCCTAAAATGATACGAATATAAAAATATTTACCAATCTAATGTAGTGAATATATATTTACAATTGAAATCGGCATTTCTCCTTTCTATATATCTTACTCTTCACGTTTATTTTTTCTAAATTTAAAAAAAATTTTTTTTTTACAACTAGGCTATGATGAAGGAAGTCTACTCTTAACTTTAGATTTTAGATTATAAATATCTATTTAATAATAAAATCTAACACGGAAATTAAGAACTACTCAAGGATCTTGACATAAATAAAATAAAGAAATTATTGCTTAGTTTTTCTAATATCTTTTAATTTTTCATACTCATTAAAATATCTAGTACTAGCTACAATTCTTAAAGGTGTTCTATTATCTATAAAATATTTTTCAAACTCATTCTGTCTTAGAATTACTTCTTCTAAGTGTTTGGAATGTTGACTGAGATTTTCATTTAACGTTTGAACAATCACACTTAGAGCATTTACACGATCAACGACAGAATTTAACAATCCAATAACTGGGTCCTTTCTGACTCCATGATCTAAATGAAAACACTCAAGGTTAGAACAACTATCAGACATAACACACTTTTAAACACTTCTATAACCACAAACCAATGACTTTCTTTCAAGTCCTTTACTTCACACAATATATAATAATTTATACAAGGATAGGCGTATACATTAACGTAGACTGGGTCCACTAAACTTCCGCAATAAAAGCTTTATACTGTTTCCTGCCCGTCACCGGCGATTCTCCTCTGAGAAGTTGAAGGTTCTTCTGTGTCTCAGCTACCCTCTTCTTCGTCTTAGGGTCTTACTGTGAGCACTCCTTCTTGAACAGACCATCTAGTAACAGTATTTTAAGGTACACGGGAATTGATAATGTTATTCAGGAATCCAATGATGTGGTTGACCAATGCTAGTGTTCTTTCTGCTTCTCTGTAATCACAATGTTCGTTGTGATATTCGATATGTTGATCATACACTGCTTTTCCTGTTTCTGCAAGTTCTTGTCTCAAGCTCCTTACAACTCCTAAGTTAGTAAGATCTAGAAGGCACAAAGTATCTACAAATTTTTCTATTATGGTAGAAGACATGAAAACTTTTAAACAAGGTTGAGAACTGAAACTGAAAAGGAATAGGATTCTGGATACATTTCTCCTCCCTTCCTCAATAAGTTGAGGGGGTATTTATAATACAAAGCTGGTGCCTCTGGTACTATTTGCCAGCTTAAAAGTAAAATAATTCACTCAATAATTCTGTAAATGGCCGACAATGTCTGGTGGCACACTTATAAAATTATTATGACCGTCAGTGGTCCCTAAATTCCTTTATGTTAGGAATCTCCATTATTGACACAAACCGACGAAGCTTAAAAGTGATACAGCTGGTATCTATTGGACCGTTTTAGCCAGCTTTACATATTTATCATATGCATACAGTGAAAGTAGATCAATTATAGTGGGTGTCAGTACTCGCACTCTCTTAAAACAAAGCTATAATTACTAACAGACAAATAAGAAGGGTCACCTCTGTCAGTAGGGATAAGATTCCTTCTTATCTATCTCGTGACACTGGGCCACCTGCATATCAGTAGGCAACATAATTGACAATTGATGTTTGCCAAGTTTTGTCAATATGCTTCTAGATTGGCTCCTGCTATGTCCATCAGATACTATTCTTCTTCTTCCTCCGGATCCTCCTCTAGATCTTCTTCTAGTTCTTGTTCTTCGTTGTTTCTATGCCTGATTCCTTCTTGACGTTCCTTTTCTTGATAGATCTTTTTCCAGAGCTCAAGTGTCTGGCTTTTGAACTTGAATCTATCCAAAAAATCTTCAAACCAGTATCAAAGTTTAATAATTTTCTTTTCGCCTTGAACAAACTTTGAATCTTCCCATCTGTAATATTTCAATTGTGATAAAGGAAATTCATTTATGTGAGCTGTAACCATCATTCTGTCATCTCCCAGAAAAAGATAATCCCAGTTTCGGTAGAAGTCCATGACCATTTCTCTGAATGTTTCAATGGCTTTGGCTTTGTTGATTTCTTTCTTTGCTTCATAAATTTTCCATTGATTTTCTGTAACTGTCAAGTGACTCCTCTGGGGTTTCACCATTTGATAATTAGATGTTGACTGCAATCTCCAAATTTGATATGGATATCTGGGAGTTCCATCTTCTTCATAGTCCATAACTGTACTTGTGATTGTACAAGTTATGAGTCCATGTTTTATCTCCATTCGCTTGATAAATTATTTCATAATACTGGGTAATCCATCGATTAGTTTATCCAGATCTAGTTCCAGAATTCCAACAAATCTAGCATTTACCAAATGTAGACTTTTCATTGCCATTGAAGACTCAATTTGAAGACTCATCCATCATTCTGGTGTAAAATGAATGTATGGATAAAATTGGACTGCTTCTTTGAACATTCTATCCATAGAGTTGGCTACTTCCTTTCCAATATTTTCTTGAACCTCCTTTGGCAGGAACATCTCCATCCTTCTCAACAACTGATTTCTTTCTTCGATCTGATTTGCAAACTCCATTTCCCTTTTCGTGTAGAGGCCAAGCTGTTTTTCCAGCTTTTTGATGTGCTTAGCAACTCTTTCAATGGTATCTTTTAGATGGTCAGTGTTCATCTTAGATACACCTTTATGGAGTTATGAGTACAACTAGAAACTTTCCTTTGAAAGTTCTCGACTATATCTAGTCCATGCTCTCTGAGCATCTCCTTTTATAGAACTTTCGAACCTTCTAGATTTTTCAGGTTCATCCCATTCTCTTCCCTGTTCATCCTTCCATCTTGATGGCTCTACCTTTTCCAAGGGAGTATTGAAGTGTACAGGCTTTGAAAATTTTACCTGATAATCAAACTTCCCTAAGGGTTTACCAAGTAAACCTGTTTCTTCTTCTTCAAGAGGGTTCTCCTCTTCATCTAGAAGATTGTCGCTGGATAATTCATCTTCTCCCGACCTAGCCGTTATCAGATTGTTAGGAATCGGCTTAGTGGGGTCTCCACTTTCCAGTACGTGACTGTTGTCACCAGAGCAGGGTTCACTCTTGATTGGGCCTTCTTCTTGGGCCAAGGCCTTGCCTTTTCTTTCTCTTTCTTTATCGAACTGCAACCTCTCTTCTTTCTGTTTTTCAATGAAGAGAGCCAAGTCCAATTGTGAAGTTTTTTGGACTTTTTGTTGTTTAATCCAATTGTCTAGGATTTCTTTAGCACTTTTGTATTCACAGTTTGAATGCCTATATCCAGGCCTCTTGTAGTTCCAACAAAGCAGGTTCGTAGGTACCTTTGCTTTCTTCACCGTTCGTATAGGACCAGAGCTTACGCTATCAAAGCCTTCGCTCTCAGTTCTCTTTCTCTTTATAGGGAAATGCTTCCTTATATGCCTTTATTTTTTGCATATCTAGCAAAGCTTGTTTTTGGCAGCAGGATCCATCTGTAAAATTGACAAGTTCACGAGAAAGAGAGTCAACTAGTACATTTTTATCTGAAGGAATATATTCAATGTCAAACTTGTAATAACTAAACCATTCTTGTAATCTCAAAAGTCTAGTTTGCCTGGCTTCTTTAAAGTTCAAACTCATAAATCTTTTTACATAAGTTGAATCTATTCTAAGAATGAACCTTTTTGGGGCTAAAAAGATATAAAAGGCTTTTATACCATTTTTGACAGCTAAGGTTTCTTTTTTATGAATTGGGTAATTTACTTCTGCACCTTTAAAAGTTCCAGACCAATACTTACAAATAGGTTCAAGTTTTCTACCTTTAATCTTAAGGACTGCACCTCAATTGCTATCTGAAGCATCTGTTTCTAAAATTAATTCATCTGTATCTAAAGGCAATTCTAGACAAGGCAATTTTTTTATTTTCTCCTTTACTTCTCTTATTGCTTTAGTATCTTCATCATTCCAAAACCAAGGTGTTTTATCAGAAGTTTTCTTTGAAATTCTACCTAAGTATTTGGATAGATTTTTGATAAATTGTCGAGCATATTTAGCAAGTCCGCAAAACCTTTGTACTTGCTTTCTATCTTCTAGTTCATCAGGAAACATAGCTATTTTTTCTGATATATGATCTTGCAACCGTACCTTTCCTCTAATTATCTCTATTCCTAAGAACTTTACTCGTTCCTTAAACCATTCTATCTTTCTATCTGATAGAATCATACCTTTTTTCTTGAAGATATCAGTCACTTGTTCTAAATGACTCATGTGTTCTGTTTCATTGTTGCTAAAAACCAACACATCGTGTATGTAGACTACACAGAACCTTTTTAATGCTTTAAAAGCATTGTCCATTTTTCTTTGAAAAATGCCAGGTGCATTCTTCAACCCGAACGGCATAACCAGCCATTCATACATTCCTTGAGAAGCATTGAAAGCTGTTAACGGTATTGAGTCTTCTTCCATCTTAACCTGCCAATAACCACTTTTTAAATCAAATTTAGAAAAAATGGAAGGTTGTTTAAGACTTAACCTGTCTATGATATCTCCTGCTGTAGGAATCTTATAGCCATCGTCTTTGGTAACATTGTTTACCTGTCGATAGTCTATAACCATTCTTGCTTTTCCTCTTACCTGTTCTGTATGATTGATTACTATGAAAGCTGGACTAGAATGAGGGCTTGTGCTATCTCTAATCAATCCTTTTTCAAGAAGTCCAGGAATCTATTTTTCTAATTCCTTTATCATCTCTCCAATATATGTTATATTTTTTGTTCTGATGATAGTGTTTGGATCTTTCAGTTCTAGTTTGGCCTTGATGCCATTAAGAACCCATAATTTTAGTGGATCTTCATTAAAGTTATCAACAAGCTTAACTAAGAACTTATCCCATTTTGTTCCAGTTAACTGTATGCTTCGTATAATAGGTTTTTCTATTATACCTTGTGTCTCAGTACACAACTTTTCATACTAATTGGTATCTTTTGACTCCTTTTGTGGTGCAAATAAACGGTCTATCCACGAGTCACCATGATGGGCTAGCACTCTGAAAGCGGGTTCACAAGGAAGGGAGCCACAGATATCAGATATTTTTGATAAAATCCAAACTTAAGTTTAAGTTTTGGATTGACTAAGATTGGAATTTGAACATCGATAAGAGCAATCGAAGTTTTATTTTGAACAAAGGGACAATGTTATTTTAAGAAGGCATTTCCTAAAATGAGATCTGCATCTAGGTCAGGGAAAGCAAGGAATTTAGCAAGGGTGAATTGAGTAGCTCCTAGTGTAAGAGGAACATTGATTGCATAATGGGTAACAATATTTACCTCTCCTCCTGCCATTTTAAGAATCATATGGTCTGCCAATGGATGCCACCATTCATCAAGTAATGTATTAGGTCGTGCACTACTGATTGTTGCTCCGGTGTCGATCAACGCATCTAGAGAGTACTCATAATAGCCAGGAACTTGAATGTTACTTCAATGTATGTGCTCAAGTGTGTTTCTTCTAGGCTAAAGAGTTTTTGTGATGCTACTGGTTTATTAGATACCAGTTTCCAAACCTCGTTGAAAGGAATGGAACGTTGTTGAGAAATTATTTGTATTTCTCGTACAACCTCAGGAATAATAGGGATTTGTCTCATTGCCCTAATATGTTCCTGATCGTCATCATCGTCTGCAAATATAGGAATACTAATTTCTTTATATCCTATGATCTTTCTATTAGATGATTGACCATCCTCTTCTTATGTTCGAGAAGTTCCTTCAGGATTTTATCTTGATCTTCTTAGCAAAGGTTCTTCTTGACTTTCTTTAGACATGGTGTCAGGAATGATTCTCCTAGGTATGTCCATTGACCTCCTTAAAGTTGTTTTTGGTGAAAAGTTTCGAAAGTCATGTCTCAAAGATGAACTTCTTGAAATGTAGCTTCTAAGTTGAGGATCAGGGATTGTAAAACTCCTTATAAGTTCTTCTAGAATAAGGATAATGTTTTTACCCTTTTGTGAGATTTGAGAAGATCCTATAGATCTAGAAGTTTGAGTTGGTTCAGTTAATACCCAATTCTTGGGCCAGCTAAGCTCTACTGGATTAATCTCTTTTCTATGAAACTGTTTATAATTGTCTGAACCTTCTTCAAATAATTCTATGATACTGGATACCTTCTTCACTCCAGGATTCATTGAGTTGATCAACCTAAAAATAATCCTAGTGTGATACGCCAAATACTTGGCCTGGGAATTCATTCTATTCATCTTATTTGACTTTATTCTCAACGTCAAAGAATTTCCCAATGTTTTATCGTTCAAAGCCATGAGATAGTTTGGATGACTTTGAAACCAGATAGGACCATTTGCCAAATTGGTCTGTACTCCTGATATCAGATGATCTTTAAATTCTTTCCATCTTTTATCCAAGATAGCTGCTATCACTGGACTATCCGCTGGAAGATTAAAAAGAGGAACTAATCCTACTTGGATTAGTCCTACATGAATGAACTTGTATTATCCTTTTGCCTTAGTTATCATATCTTTAATCTTTGAAAGATTAATAAGGGGGATATCCAACGTTTCTAATTCTGTGCTAGAAACCTGAGCTGTTGACTCACTTTGGGAGACATCTACAATATATCTAAAATTAAACCTAGACTTGCTATAGATAGCATGGATCTCTACCTTTGGAAGTTTCCATTCTAAACAGCTTTTAGAAGGGTCTTCGTACTGAAAAGATTCTTCATGTACCAGAGCATTATCTAATGGAATTAGCTCTTCATTTATGGCAATTTCTTCTGTATTCATCATGAATATCTGTGCTTGTGTAAGAGTAGCTGTGATTCAGGATGCGTGTGCGAGTGGTGCTGTGGTAACTGTGTATAACAGAAAACAGTGTGGAGTCGCCACCCGACTCATCTAGTCAACTCAATTGAGAAACTAAACAAGTCGGGAAAAATAAACCCGAGCCTT